>WSYH01006766.1:0-36302 GCA_036426205.1 Ascaphus truei
TCCCTGAGCATTAATTTCTGGCTCAGGGAACCCCCTGCTCACTGTACAATATTATTAAATCTCTCTCTGCTGCAAACACATCTCGCCCCCAGTATGTGCAGTAATTTACTGAACATGTACTGTAGAATAAATGCATAGTTTTATTTATTCGGGTTTATTACACAGTATACTGTATGGCCGGAAAACATCAGCATACAGTACAATATAATCCATCGAAATCCCCCCATTAGCCGTTTTCTTTTCTGAGGAAAAACAAAATGAAAAGTTTTAATGTACAGTAATGGTCAGCCCCCTAAAGAAGTTCCCAGCCAGCCCCACCAAAATAATACGGCAAAAATACAGTACTCACCATACTGTACAGTATTACTAAATTTCCCATTCAGCTTGCGCTGGCGCCGGCCCACTTCCAGTCCAGCTTTCATCATTTTGCAGAGGGACTAGCCCACCTGTAGTCAGCGGGAAATCGCTTAGGTACATGCAAGCTTCATCAAAACTGGCTGCGAAATCCATCTCAGAGTTTTCACCGACGGCGGGACCATGATGATAAGCTGGTGCTGCTGCTGGTTCTGGTTCTGGTTCTGGCGCATTGCTTGGCAGGGACTGTCGCTTCTTATTTCGTTTTAACACGACCCTTCGCCTTTTGCCGCCTCCATTATCATAGATACGGGAAAAACCCTGTGACACACACCAATACCCTCCAACAAATTGGGGCTCAATACGGTGAAAACAGGGGTCACTACATAACCTTTTCCTTATTGCATGCTTCCACAAATGAGGAGTTGGCGAAAATCTGTAAAAGTCATAATTTTCGATAAAATACTGATAAATTTGAACAACTGTTGCCATCTTATCCTCTGTTGCATTTATAGCGGCCCATATCAAATAAGCATAACTTCTGTCAGGTTTTTGGAACACGGGCTCCACTTGAACACTCATGTCTCTGTAGAATAGTGTAAGTGAAAATGATCTTTGTCTTTATTTAATACATTACTGTATGTAAAGCCTAAATTGATACATTTTTTGCAACTCTTCCTTCAGTCTCAAGGACAAGTTACACAATAGCATACTGTACTGGGATAAAGTAACTTTTTTTTGGAAACGAAACAACTTGCAAAGGCCACACATTACTTAAGTCATGAGTTTATGCCATCTGGTGGACAATCGAAACATCGCAGCCTAGTAAATCATTCTCATTATCATTTAACAGATCAGGCCCCCGTCAGCCAGGCATGAACCGTGGCTGGGAAGGCAAACGCAACGAAGCATGCAAGAGGTGAGCAGCGGCGGATTCCAGGTTTCTGCCAGGTACAAACCAGGCATTTGCTCGAATAAAGTGTGTCGGTGCAGTATAAACAGAACTGTGATTCTCTGTGCGAGGATCTTGTAAATACATCCACAATATTGTTATTGTGCTGCGCAGTTTTGTGCCAATATCTCTCAGAGCCACCACAACCCCGTAATGCAAGAGGCATGTGTGTAGGTGCCAGTACAAACATTGGAGCTCATAATCTGTACTAGTGCAAAATTCTCATGAAAAGGGTTTTTAGTATATAAAAAAACACATAATAAAACAGCACATAAACAAGTGCTAAACAATAAGGAGTGATCAGTGATACATTGTTACCGACTCCCATAGACATCACAAGGTGATAAACAAAAACGTGCACACAACACAAACTTAGTGCAGCCTACAAAAAACGGTCACTAGTACCGTGTGATACAGAGCAAGTGAAAAAATGAAGGCGCAAATAAGTAAAAAAAGTGACGCCAGTGCAGTGCTAGAGATGTGAAAAAAAACACTCACACCTGGTCCGTGTTGGTCATTAAACCAAAAACACAGATCTTAGATGAAGATGACTGCCCATTGAAATCCTACTAAAATGAAAAACATAGCATAATAAAATGTAATATGCATTAACAGAACAAGGAACGTACACAATGCACTCACATTTTCCCAATCTGTTTTGCGCAGAGTGTCATAAGGGTACACTCTAGCCACTGGGTAACCTCAAAACCGCCACGTCCTGCCTCAGATGTCCCGCTCAGCTCCTCGTGTCGGTGATGTCCTTGCCGAAGTTGGTACTTCCACGTCTGCGCACGTACCACAGTACGGTGTCCCAAAGGGGTTGGATGACTGGTTCGCTGGTATGGTGTCCTCCGAGTGGCAAAAAAACCCTACGCGTCTTCATCTTAGTCCAAATGAAGGCTTCATCAGGAGTTCTCAAAGTCATAACGCTCTAGTATGCTTTTATAGACATACTGATTAGGGTTATGCCGGTTTGTTGCTTCCAACTGGCTAAAAGATCATTGCTTTTCAGGCGTTCACAATGATAAGTGAAAGATTCAGTCCCATTACAATACACATAAATCTATTAAGGCCACAATGCAACTTTACAAGAAAAATACTAATAATAAATCACACACTTTAATTTAACATCCTAACAAAATACAGACTAAATATAAACCAATCTTAAAAATGAAAAGACACATTAAATAAAAAGACAGATTTAAATAAGTAAATCTAAACACAAGAAGAGTAAAAACTCTCAACCATACAGATACAAAACATTTTTAAACATATATAAAAAAGGAGACAGGATGTTAATTTCATAATCACAGTGATAAAATTATATATATCATCTAAAAACATTGGAATATTTTAGGCAATTATCCCATCTTCAGCTCCAAACTTTCAGATAGGCCGCGTGTATTATTTAGAAAACCCGTGAACCTTAAACATTCCTTTGCTCCTAGTGACATAGGGATCAAGATTTCAAAACCTTCAACATTGACATGTTTACCCACCAAGCCCTTGGGCAATTTTACATGCGGAAAGTGTTCAGCCTTTAAATATTTACACAAAAATAGTAAAACCTCTTCCTGCACAGACTCATTCAAATTATACCATATCAAAGACTGTATAACTTGTACCTCCACACGTCATTTACCTCCTTGAGTGTCCCTGTGGTCTCCTCTATGTAAATAGAACCTAGAGACACTTGAGGAGATGTATTTTAGGGCACGTTCGCAACATCAAAATTGGATTAGAAAAGCACAGCGTCTCCAGACATTTTAAATCACAGCATGAACAGAACCCATCCCTTCTCCAATATAAGGGTATTCAATCTATCCAAGTAGATAAGAGGGGAAGTGACAGACTCAAAATGTTCTCTAAACAAGAGACTTACTGGATCTTTCATCTCAATACTATGATCCCTTTGGGGTTGAATGAAGATATAGACATTGTTTCTCTGCATTAGTAGTGTCTTTTCAAACAGACTTCAAATTGCGGTGTCAATATGATAGTGTGCCCCTTCTCTTTGCTTATATTAAGCATTATCTATATCTATAAGTCTCAAATAATGTTTGTGTGTGTATGTCAGTCCCACAGCTCATTGGCCTGCGGGGTGGGGTGACGTCACGGCCACGCCTACGCAGGCCGTGACAGTCGCACCACACTCACACTGCGTGCGCCTCTGGACCGACCCGCACTCACCGCCTCCCGCCTCTCACCCCTGCGCCGCACTCACCACCCCGCCGCACTCACTCACGCCGACCGACGCACTAACCGCACTCACGCCGACACCGCCTCGCATCACGCCGCCGCCTTTCACCCGCCCACTCGGCTCTTCTCCGCCGGGAGCACCGGGGGGGGGAGGGGAGCAAGAAGCCAGCACCCGCCTCCCACCTCTCACCCCTGCGCCGCACTCACCACCGGCCGCACTCACCACCCGGCCGCATTCCGGCCTGTCGCACTCACGCCACCGCCTCCCGCCCGCTGACATGCCACCGGACTCACGCCGACGCCACTTGTGACATCACGCGGCCGCCTTCTGCCAGCCTCATCTCCGCTGAGAGCGCTGGGAGCGCCGGGGGGGGGGGGGGGGGAATAAGAAGCCAGCGATGAGGCCAGGCCAGGGAACTGCGACCGGGTAGCACACCCCCCTCCCCCCAAATCAGCAGCTCTGCGTGGGGTGTGGGGGAGGGAAGAGTCAGGACAAACACAGCCTCCCCTTGTCCCCCTTCCTCCACACATAAACTGACTGCCACACACACACACTGACTGCCCCACACACACACACTGACTGCCTGACACACACACTGAATGTCTGACACACCTGACACACACACTGACTGCCTGACACACACACACACTGACTGACACACACTCACACACTGACTGACACACACTCACACACTGACTGACACACACACACACTGACTGACACACACACACTGACTGACACACACACACTAACTGACACACACACACTAACTGACGCGCACACACACACTGACTGACGCGCACACACACTGACGCACACACACACACACTGACGGGCACGCTCACACTGACTGACACGCACACATACTCACACTGAGTAACGCGCACACACACACACACACACACACTTACTGATGCACACACACTTTGTCTGACGCACACACACACACTGCATGAAGCTGTGAAGGGGGAGCTGTAAAGTGTGGGGGGGAATGGATTGATATGAACGGGGACAAACAGAGAGGTGGGAGACGGGAAGAGAGAGGGGAGGGGATAGAGGAGAGAGAGGGGGGACAGAGAGAGAGGGGGGGGGGGGGAGGGAGGGGAGAGAGAGGGGAGCGGGAACATTACATCCCGGGCAACGCCGGGTATATAAGCTAGTATTATATAAAAACAACAAAATCCAGATACAACTCAAGTCATTTAACCTAACGCAACTCATTTCCCAACCCACATGAACCTGAAATCTCACAACCATTCCTTGCTAGACTGGATTCTCTCCTCTAGTCCCAGCAGAATCCAATCCTCTGGCACCTTCCTGACATTTTCAGTGACCATGCAATAGTGTACTGTGTAAGAAAAATCAGATCACCCCAATCAGGCCCTAAAGTTCTCCTCACTAGAACTTTTAGAAACTTTAACCCACAATAGTTTCTGGCTGATCTTACCAGCAGCACTTGGTACAGAATCGACTTAATTCCCAACTCCGATTCTACACTCCTACTATTTCCAATCCGAATTCTTAAAACTCTGTGATGCCCATGCTCCACTATGCAGAATAAGAGTATGGGGATGGAGGGGGGGGGGCACCTTCCGTGGGTTACAACCGACCTTATAGCCCTCTACCATCTTAGGGATGCCTTGTGGAAAAGCTACAAAGTAACTGGACTACTAAGGATCTTAATAACTACAGATGCCTGCGGAATATGTGCACAAGTCAAACAAGGCACGGAAAAACACAGTATTACTCTGGCAATCTTCATCAGAATATATCAAATCCAGCTAACATCTTGAAGGTTATCAACAATATATTCCAGCCTTCTAGCCATCAACAACCATGTAATATCATTAGGGAGGATATTACCCATAGCAAATGCATTCAATGAATACTTTGTGGGGTGTGCAACTAATTTATTAGCGATATGCAACCCAAACTACATACATGAGCCTCATTCTGGGAATACCTCTATAGCCCCACCCTCTCCCAACACTGCTCACAGTTTTCAATTTGTCCCAGTATCTGAAGAGGAGATTACACAATTGCTCCTCAAATTAAAACTTGGCAGCCAATGTAGACTTGACCTACTGCAATCTAAGTTCCTACGACTTGGTGCCCCAGCCATTGCCAAACCGCTTGCTTTCCTAATCAACTTTATATTGTCTTCAGGCCATATCCCTAAGACCTGGAAAACTGCCAGAGTTGTCCCAATCTTCAAAAGTGGGGACAAAAACACTGTCTCAAACTACAGGCCAATCTCTCTTCTCCCAATACTATCCAAAGTCATGGAAAATGTGTTCACTCCCAATTAAGCGATTACTAAATCAAGACAATTTTCCCTAGCCAATTACAATATGGCTTTCGCCCCAAACACTCAACTGTAACTACCCTCCTAAAAGTTTGCAATGAGATCCAGTGTGGAATGGAACTGGGACAACTTACTGGTGCAATGTTCCTAGATTTTGCAAAGGCTTTTGATACTGTTGATCATGTTATCTTGCTAAACAAACTCCAGTGCACTGGAATAGGTTCCCAGTGATTCTCACTTCATTAATGATCTTCCTACAGCTTTTAGGGAAGCCTCAATACACATGTATGCAGATGACACAATGTTATATGCACACTGCTCTAACCTCGCTGACGTTGGACACGTACTTCAATCTGATTTTTTGAGAAATGAAAATTGGATTCCCCAAAACAAACTGTTTCTAAATTGTAAAACTGCTAAATTTGTAAAACTTCCAATGAAGGAGCTACAGATCAGAACCAATTCTAATACTGTCCTAGCCCGTTACTAGTTTCAAATATTTGGACATATGTTTGACTCCCTGTAAGGGAGTCCAGGGGTTAAAGTCCCTTTTTGAAAGCATCAGGAGACTGCACAGGTGTCAGGTTTCATGCAGGGGGTGTGTGAAACTCTTGTTTGAACACTTATAAAGAGCAGGAAGTAGCTGCTGGCAGTGTCCCTGTTTGGAGTCTGTTAGGAGGATCACAGACATCAAGGCTGGTTGACCAGAAGATTTTGCCTGGCAACCGTGAGGAACCCACAGCCTCACCCAGCAGAGAAGCCTGTACTAGAGAAGGGCAAAAAGACTTGCTGGGAGCAGCAGGACTTCACTGCCTGCATCTTAAGTGCCTGGAGATATCGGAGACGCCGGACCAAAACGCACAGTTAAGACTTTCTATATTGTTCCCTAAATATTGTTGCATGTGTTTTTGGACTGGGAACTGGCCTACCCAGCCAGACAGATAAAAAGGGCCAGAGTAATGTTGATTTCGTCTCCTCACATGAAGTAGGTATTTATTTTATGATTTTGTGTTTTGACTAATAGGGACAGTAGCCCCAATGTTTTGGTTGCTATTCAGTGGCAAATAAAACTACTCCAATATTATGGTTTACCCAAAAGTGCATGTGTGGACTCGTATCTGACCTCGCCTACAGGCCGTTCCGTCACACTCCCATTTAACATTTGGGTTGCACATTGATATCCTGACATCCAAAACGTATGCGAAACTAGGTGTACTATATAGTGTGACAGAGTCATAGACGCTGTACACATTAGTAGGAGGTGGCAGTATGCCTGCTTCCCATGCTACAAGGAGTTAACCCAGCTAATTAAGCAGTCCACAGGTGTGCAAACCAGGGGTGAGCAAACTTATATGCCGAGCCCCCCTTTTCATCCATAAAATTTCTCAGGCCCCCCCTGCCAGATGTAATCAAAATCACATGAAAAAAAAACCTTTATTAAACGGTATAAAATGTAAGTACAAATATGTCTAAATACTTACATATTTCAACAGCTCGCGCTTGCAAAATTAGGCTGCGACTGACATTACCAACTCTCCAAGCATGAGCACAGGGTGTCCTGCATAATTTTGCAAGCACGAGTGGGGGGGGGGGGGGGCATGGATCGGAGCTATTTTTGTGTGCGCGCGCGTGTGGCTGTGTGTGTGTGAGTGCATTGACTGCTGCTGAGCGCGCTTTAAAGTCAATTATGTTTTTCTCCCCAAGTGCCAAGCTTGGAAGAGCGTATGTGCACAAAGGCAATCCTTTTGGGGGGCATTCACCCACCTCTTTGCTACTTCCCTTCCACCCCTTTTTTTCCCTTCTCCTCCCTTTTTTCCTTCTCCCATTTGCTTTTTTTATCCCTGCTCTTTGGCTTGCTGTCCCCAGTGTCATCCACACTCCTACCTACAGTATTATGTATTATTTATTTATTTCCGTTTTCACTTTTTTTTTTTTTTTTACATGATTTCTGTACATTCATAGTATAATTGATTGATATAGTGGCAGCCGACCCTTTCACTTGCAGAGGATCACAGCGAACCAGTTTACCAGCGGAGGAGAGCAGGACCACAGCACTATTGCAGGGCAGACACCGGAAGCAGGGGCGTTTAACATCACAGAGCTGGGGCATGCTCCTCCCGGTACCTCCGAAGCCCCTGCGCGTGCACACACTCACGTGGCTGCCACCTGCACTATCCTGTTCGGCTGGCCACGCACATCTTCTTGGTCGCCCATGCACATCTTCTTGGCCGCCCACGCACAGCTATTTCGCCCTCCCGTGCACAGTGTCTGCTGACCCGCACAACACATGTGCCCCCCTTAAATAATCTTGTGCCCCCTAGTTTGCCCACTGCTGCATTCAATCACAACACCCCCACACACACAATCACAACAAAGACACAGCACACACACTCATATCACAACACACACACAGACAACACACACATGCTGGTCCCCCGTGTGCAGCTGAAAGCACAGCAGCAAGCACAGAGCAGAGCAGGGAAGTCCCCGCCCCCGCAGCAAGAGCAGAGCAGGGAAGCAGCCAGCACGGAGCTTGACCTTCTTGGCCACCCGTGCACAGCGGCTGCCGGCCCGTGCCCCCCCCCTAAATAATTTGGCACCCCCCAAGGAGGCGCGCCCCCTAGTTTCCGCACCACTGGTCTAGTGTAAAGCCCCTCATGTTAAGATAAATACATAACACAAAGCTCTGTGTACACAGGTATACCCTTTTTATGGCGTGACTGCAAGGTAAACACAGTTAACACACTGCATATAAAGTCAGCACACTAATAAGTGCTGGTGAGAAAGCAGTCACGCAACACAGCAAGCACCACAAATATCAAAGTGCAACTGCAGAGGAAGTACAAAGTATACGACCCTGTCCCATGCTGGGGTCCAAGCGCTGCACATCTCCTAGCACCGTCCCGCTTGCAGACGCCACGGACGTGACATCACTGCACCCCGATGTACGTTTCGTGTGTCGAGACACACTTCTTCTGGAGGGAGGAGCTACACACAGATGGCGTCCATGCGCCTGTTATACCCTAAGGTGGGGGAGGAGTCCGTAACGAGAGGCTAATTTCTCAAGATTTAAGAGGTACAAAGTTACATGATTACAATGTTATGCAACAACACAGTGTCAATAGTTTGTGTGCAGTATGAATACGGGACATTTAAAGTGTCTGGATACACATAAGATGGAGAGGACCTGTGCAACAATTACCAATGAAATTAATGTATAATGCTCAGAATGGGTCAGCAATATCAATCTAAACTAGTCACTCCAGGTGACCAAAATGGTCACCAGTGTGGAACAATGTTCATGATACACTCAAATTAAGTGAGGTAAATACGTGTACCTATACAATAGTGCCCAGTCTATGGTGAGAAACCTAACAAATGAACATCAGAGGGATCGGATATGCGAAGATGTTAACAAATGAGAAGAGGTCAGTGGTGTAGGACTGTACTGACCTAGTCAGCCCACCCCCAGGGGGAGAAAAACGGGTCTCTAATGGTTAAGCTATATCCCTGGATCCCTCTACCCATGTTAGATAATAATGTTCAAATGATAATACCGCACTTGCTGACTGGGATGATGCAGAGTATTATAATGATAGATGGACACACGAGTAAACTCAAATGAACGAGGAATAAATAAAACCCTTGTTCATTCCATTTGGTGTCTGTGTACCCAATGTGTGAATCCATCTGCACTCATGTTGTAAAAGTTTGCGATACCAATCGTCTCTGCGTGGGCCCCATGGGACATTTTCTATCCCCGTGAAAGTAAGGACCCAGGGGTCACGTTTGTGCATATCATTCACATGTCTGGCCACAGGAGTGTCACGTTTATTCCAAACAGAGCCTATGTGTCCTAACTTTCACTGGTCTATGTGTTTCACCAACATATTGTTTATTACATATACACGTGATCAAATAGATGACTGGTCGTCAAGCAATTAATAAATGTCTTAATTGGGAAAATGATTGAATTACTAGAGTCTGAAAAACTCTGTGTCTTCCTCATTGAGGGACATGCCTTACAACAGCCATAGGGGTAAAACCCCTTCGGTTTAGGTCCTAACCAAGTTCTATAATGACTATTCTTATGGTGACTGTGCACAAAAATATCCTTCAAGTTCTTTGATCGCATGCACACCATATTCGGTGACGATTTCAGGACCTGTTGTAGGTCACTGTCCTGTGTCAAAATATGCCAATGTTTAAGTAGGATTTGGCGTCTCATACCTCATTGGTCATTATAGGAACTAATGAACCTGATTATCTTGCCATCCGGTGAATCGATTGCCGGACTTTGCATGTGTTGATGCCTCTGGGTGTGTAAGGCCCTCTGATATGCCCTCCTGACCACTTGCTTACTGTAACCTTGCTCTATGAAACGTCCCTTCATGTCTACGGCCTGTTGTTTAAACTCAATAGTACTTCAGTAATTAAGCCCAAGGCGCAAGAACTGACCAGTGGGTATACTATTAATCATATAAGCAGGAGGGTGCCACAAGTAAACTATTCATAGAGGTAGGCTTACGGAAGATCGTGCTCTCCAATCTACCCTCCTCGTTCTTTATAATCGTCAGGTCCAAAAAAACAAGACTTAGTGGGCTTGATTGGTTGGTAAGTCTCAGGTTTAAGTCGTTAGTATTTAGTACATTGATAAACCTAGTCAGGAAAGACATTGAGGAATTCCCCCTTTTCGTGACTGGGAGAGAACGTCGATTTTGGTTTCAATTTTGTATGGACGTAATCTCTCTCTATTCACAGTAGGTAAATTATTATTCAAATTTCCAATCTCTCTTTTTTCAGATTCTAAATGTAAAAAAAATATTTTGAAAGTAATCTTTCTTAGACATTTATTAGCATCAATAAAAAGTTTGAAACTGTTAGGACCTATCGTTGGTGCAAACGTAAGTCCCTTTTAATTAACATTATTTTGAAACTCAGTGAGTGTAATTTTACTAAGGTTAAAAATGTTGCATTTAGTTAGTTTTCTTTAATGTCTTCTTCCTTCTCCCTTGCTTTCCTCTCTTGTTCTTCTTTTAGTTAAGTACGCTCGATTACACACCTTTAGAATTTGTGATCTTAGAGACACCCCTCAATGACACCACAGAATCTCCACAGATACTCAGGCTAATGTCCCTGAGTGCTGCTGTCATCTTTTAGGCTCCACCCAACGTGTTTTACAACTTCTGGTTCCTTCCTCAGGGGTATTGATCTTAATGAGCTACTGAGCCCTTTTAAATACTCACCATTGTTAATTATTTTAACCACTTCACTCCTCATTAATATATACAAATGTTGCTGTATGTATCAAACCAGACATAATAATTCCTAACAATAATATGCATAAGTTCATACAAAGACAAATAAAAAATGTAACTAGACCTCTTCTAAAAAGTGTGAATAAGGCTTGAATAAAAAAAATTCAACAACAATATACTTCAAACATTTTTAGCCTTTAAAAGATACAAAAAGGGACTGTTTCGAAATGGATAAATTGGAACTAAAATAATATTGCTAAAAAAATACTATAAAGAATGTATTAAAATACTTTTCTCAGAAATTTTTGAAAATAAATAATTTATTTCTTAGAGAGAAAACAAACATATCTAGATCTCAAAGTTCAAATAAAATGTATACAAGATCAGAATTCTAGAATATTGAAACATTTATCATGAATGCATTAAAAACAAGGAAAAATGAATGTAAAGAGATTTTTTTTGAAAATCAGCTCGAAAGGAGCCTGCATCGCAGTCTATATGAAGACCCCCCAGCAACGAGTGTTTATGCTGGTAACTCCAATAAGAAATCTGTGTGATTCTATTGACTCCCCTGCAATGTACTTTCTATTCCTACACATTTGTACTCTTTCTGGTCTTGTCCGTGTACTAATTTAAAGTGGTTAGTAACACTGTGTTACTTTTCTTAATGTTATAAATGTGTTCTGCAAAACCTTCTTTTAACTGGTCTACTTGTCCTCCATACTGTACATATTGGAGTCCACATGGATACTCCAATAAGTAGACTACAAAACAACTACTACAATTAACAAGTGTCAATTGTGTATTTCTTCTTTGTGGTGTCTGATTTGAATGTATTCCTACTGTTACTGTAATTACATTCCAAAAGGGATGTATTTTCTTCTTCTGTTTTATGTACATAGCATATATTTCACACAAATTATATTTTTTGATAAGCTAAAAAAAATTATTTTTGCAAATTCTGTCTTTTACTAAGTTAAAAAATGAAGATAGTTTCAAGAATTAAAATCAAAACTGAGAATTTAGTCAAAATCTTTGAAGATATTTAGATCAATATCTACTAAGTGTTATTATTCCATAAATCACCGTCGAGCACTGGAATATACCTTACAACCCATTCATGTGAAGATGCCTTGTGGGATGCCTAATTAAATTAGGTCGGACACATAATATCAGAATGCCAGTACCCAAAAACAGCAGGTCACCGGTACACTGAGTATATCTAGACTTCGTCCACCTGGAAAGTGCTTTGGTCCTACTGGCCGTGAGGGATTACTGCCCGTACAAAGGCAAAAAGGGTGCCAAAAACACACACTAACTAATCTTAGCCTACCCTACTAGGATGGTAGCATTACTACCCAGGACCATTAGGGGGAACCACCAAAGAGCTATGCTATAATAACTGGGGTACGTAACACTCCTGTAAACCTCAGGCTCTCAGTGGGAGTCAAAATCCTACTAATATGCCCTGGTGGTATCTCTGGGTAATGGAACCTTTGCAATTTCAAGGAGTCTCAAGGCTCCTACACAGCAAAATTAGGCAATAACACACTGCATACAATGTAACAAGTGAATAGAGAAGAATCTTCTCTGCCAGTGCTCAAAGTTAAATAATGTGCTTCTCCTTGGAAATAATTAGTAGCTATGTAGCATAATCATTATTTCAAATGCACCTTTGTTGGAGGATCCAGGTAAATATGGTGAGTAAAAACTGTAATAAGGTCAATAATGCTCATTGTTAGGGGTGTGGGTAAAACATGGAAAAGGGATGTCAAGGGTACCTAAGTAAACTAGGGACCCTGACCCCTATCTAAATAATAACTCCAACAGCAACCCTTAGAGCTAGACCATAAAGATAAGGAACAGTGTCAAAGACATATTACTCATGACCCTTATATGTGCGGTCCATCTGGTCCTGGCGTGCTCTCAGCCTGACATGTATAATGGTAGAAAATCACCCTGAATAGGGGGAAAGATGGCGGTGCACAGCGTGCCAGCAAGTGCCTCATGTGTTCCGGAAGCAGGAAGTAAAACGGAAGCTGGATGGCAATTTTCAGTAGAAAAATGTAATGAATAGCAATGAACAGCAAAGACATCAATAAAAAGAAAAAATCAACTTGAGAGGGAACTCTGACGCGTTTCGTGCAGTAGATGCACGAAGTGCGTCAGAGTTCCTCTCAAGTTGATTTTTTCTTTTTATTGATGTCTTTGCTGTTCATTGCTGTTCATTAAATTTTTCTACTGAAAATCGCCATCCAGCTTCCGTTTTACTTCCTGCTTCCGGAACGCATGAGGCACTTGCTGGCACGCTGTGCACCGCCATACAATGTAACAATCCTAGTATAAACTCACTTGGAGGTTGCCACCAATCAGGCTATGAGAGGGAACCCACCTAAGATCAATGCTCCTATACAGGGGCACACTCGCACCCACTCCCGGTAATCCCTGAATCACACAAGGAGTCAGTCCCACTCGAAAGATCAGCATCGGTCTCGCCTATCCTTCAGCAGTTACTGGGGATAGTGGGACTCAAGCCACTGCTAGAGTCACAGGGTTAACAGTAAGCACACTAGCAAATAGCCCACAATACAGTATACAACAGAATAACCAGCCACACGGGCCATTAACAAAGAGAGGTACCGTCCACAAAGGGTTAACATACCTATTCAACAGCAAGCAGTAATAAAATAAATGGGAGGGTATTACAAATTCCTACAACTTACAATATAAGAGAAGTTAGTCCGTGGGACTGATGGATAGGTGCTGAGTCAAGGGGTTACTGCATGGTCCAGTGTGTCCAAAGAGAGACAACACAGCAGTGAATGGCTTCCCCAACTGAGTCTGAAAGCAAAACTGCCAGGAAGGGAATTTTAAAGATGTTCTGCCCCATTGTTCCCTATGGGCTTTTGGGGGTGGTTGATAATCTTCAGCTACACATAGGGTTTACCAGCATACAACAGGAATATGAAAAAAGAGGGAATGCTGGCAGACATGAAGGAGTTAATGATTTCCTAACCAAGGGTGTCACTTTGTCTGAGATCCACGAAGCATCAAAGGCCCCATCTCAGCAGAATGGAACATTTCACAAATGAGACGTTTGGCTGCGGCCACATTAACGCCAGCAATCCACCGCCGCTACAACTCACTGCAGGGCAATTTGGTGCTTAATATTTTTCCATGCTTGCTCCTGCCGAATGTCCCGCGTGCCCGCACACCTTCATGAAGGTCCTTTGCGCGTGGACATTCACATGAACAGCAGTCGCGCAAGACATTCAAGATCAAAGTGCACATGGAGAAAAGTCAAGCAGCATCTGTCATGGCCAAACGTCCTAGCCCATTTCAGCAGGTGTCATGCTTCAAATGTAAGCAGCACAGTTACAGGACAGAAGAAACACTGTGACGGTAAGGGGGTAACCAGGCTCCATAATAAAGGTTAAGCCCACTTGGTTACCCCTGATCCATGTGTTAAAGTCTAGGGTGTCAGCTCTTGGACCTGACTGTCATATATGAGTTACTTTGACTGTGTAAATTATGTGACAATACAGTATTTTTGTGGTTTTGCCTTTCCCGGAGTGCTAGCAAGCAGAGATTGCAGGACTGGGAGTTTCAGCGTGGGTTTTGCAGAGAAACTCTTGTCAGATTGTGGCTATTTAGCAGGGTCCCTGAGTTACGGGATACCCCAAAGATGTACCCGAGAATCAGGTAAGATTCTCAGGCACATTGTAGCACAGTGCTCTCGTCAAAACCCCTACCCTGGAAACATTCTTGCGACTCACCGCCAGGATTCCCTGCTTCAGCAAAGACAGGCAAGGTAAAAAAGGGTATAGGGGATCAAGGTATCCCCTAGAACAATACATGGGTTCCTAGCATAAGAGGGGATGCCGAGTTCATGCCCAAGTCACCATGACCCAGGTATAGGAGTTCTGGGGATGCCCAAGCTATGTGATAAAGCTGTGAGGCTTTTATTTGTGTGATAAAAATGAAGTCAAGTTTTTACAGTGTGGCAGGGATAAGGCTAGTAAGAGTAGAGAGTATATATTCTTATTCTATCCCTGACACAAGACAAGGAGACTTAGATATTTTTAACCCAAAGTACAGAGTCACAGTATATTTTATTAAACGTTTAAGTGTATATACTTGTAGCCTGTGAATGAACTGTGGGATTTCCAAGTCTGCGGTTTGAAGAGACCAGGTGGCTACCAAGCTTGGTGCTACTGAGTCTGCTCAGGTGCCGGGGTTGAAAGCCTCAGGGAAGCCAAGGTGTTAGAACAGGAGGAGTACTGCAGTTATACTTGAGTACCCACATGTCCTGGTCTAACAAAGGGCTATCCAGCAACCATTTGTCCAACCCCAGACTTTGTGGAGCCTGGAAAAGCAGGGAGCTCCATATGCTAGGAGGCAGAGGTGCCAGGTTGGCGCATGCCGCTTAGCAGAATTGGAAAAGGTACCTACCCGGCATCAGAATACCAGCAACTTGGTGATAGGCTGGCAGGGACATTCCCACACACTGGCTGTAATGGTTTCTGAATGGGACTCCAAAACCTATAAGAAAACTTGCAGCCAATCAGGACCTCAGATTCCAAGCGCCAAACCATCAGCGGCAAATTTAAAGATGCTCTGGAAGAAATAGATGCAAGCCGACTTCAAGTATTTCAACTCAAGAGATTTTCTAAGTCCCGCTTTTCAGGGGCCACGTTCTGAAAACGGAACGTAGAGGTCGCGGCTGGAATTGCATACTGAATTGCATTCCAGAACTTCTGTGACTTCAATTATTAAGATTTCGTTCTAGAAAAGTTTAGTTCGTTAGCCCAGACCCCAGTAAGTTTGTTTTTCATTGCAAATTGTGATCCATTGTGTGTATGTCTTTTCGTGGAATAAATTACAATTTATTTTACAGCCGTGTCTTGCTCAATCATATTATCCCAGTATAAAAGGTTTTAATGCAGGTATAACCTTTATTTAATGGCCACTTCCATCAATGTCTTGAAGTTTCTGAGAGCAAAAATTCATGATTCTCAGAGACACTGTTAATGCTATATTTTTTTCTGTGGTTTCTGATACTTAATAAGCTCTGAACTTTCGGTAAAATACTTCCCAAATTAGGAGCAATTCGTCTCTCCTGTGTGAATTCTGATGTTGAATAAGTCTTGAGCTCTGAGGAAAACATTTCCCCCATTCAGAGCAAACAAATGCTTTTACTCCTGTGTGTGAATTATCTGATGTTTAACAAGATTTGGCTTAAAGGAAAACATTTTCCCACATTGAGAGCAAACAAATGGTTTCTCTCCTGTGTGAATTCTCCGATGTTGAACAAGACTTGAGCTCTGAGAAAAACTTTTTCCACATTCAGAGCAAACAAATGGTTTCTCTCCTGTGTGAACTCTCTGATGTTGAACAAGATTTGGCTTAAACGAAAACATTTTTCCACATTGAGAGCAAACAAATGGTTTCTCTCCTGTGTGAATTCTCCGATGTTGAACAAGACTTGAGCTCTGAGAAAAACATTTCCCACATTCAGAGCAAACAAATGGTTTCTCTCCTGTGTGAACTCTCTGATGTTGAACAAGATTTGGCTTAAACGAAAACATTTTCCCACATTGAGAGCAAACAAATGGTTTCTCTCCAGTGTGAATTTTCCAATGTTGAACAAGACTTGAGCTCTGAGAAAAACATTTCCCACATTCAGAGCAAACAAATGCTTTTACCCCTGTGTGAATCACTTGATGTGTAAACAGATTTGACTTAAAGGAAAACATTTTCCCACATTGAGAGCAAACAAATGGTTTCTCTCCTGTATGAATTGTCTGATGTTGAACAAGAATAGAGCTCCGAGAAAAACATTTCCCACATTCAGCGCAAACAAATGATTTCTCTCCTGTGTGAGATTTTTGATGCCTAACAAGTTGTGAGTTCTTGGAAAAACATTTCCCACATTTAGAGCAAGAGAATTGTATCGCGGCATTGTGAATTCTCTGATGTTTAACAAGAGCAGAGTTACTAATAAAGCATTTCTGACATTCAGAGCACTTATACAGCCTTTCTGTATTGTGTGTTCTTTGGTGAATTATATAATCCGATTTATTATTAAAGTTATTACCACATTCACTGCACTCATACTTAATTACGGACATGTTTTCGTGAATTTTCTGTGCATTAGTGTTTCCTTTGTCGCACTTCTTAATATCAGCAGATGCATGTTCAGTCAAAGTATGTTTTCTCAGTGTATAAATGTGGGAGGATGTGGGATCTTTTTTTTCACGTGAGCCTGATTCCTTAGCCATAATTCTCACAGATTTTCTCTGTCTCTTAGTTGGTTTATTTTGCCTCAAGTAATTTTCTCCTTGATCACTTTTAGCAACACTGTTATCTTCCTTTACAAAATCTTGAGAGCAAAGATGAGTCTGCCATCCTGCAGGTGTAGTTCTGCTCATGGATTTATCTGTTGGAAAGAAATGCACTGTGTGAAAAGAAGTTAATTGATAGCATAAACATACAGGTGTGCCGACGGGTATTCTAAAACTTGGCTTGGAAAATCTGGGGCAATCACCAACAAGCCCAGGTACATGCTGGGTACATGCTGCAACATGCTTCCCAGGTTTTAAGCCCGCCCCTCCCCACTTCCCTAGTTTGCAAGTTCCTCATTCTGCTGGATATAGACCCACTGTGGTCTTTCTCCCTCCTAATAGAGGTAAATGAGAATTTTAATCCTAATAGAGGTATATTAGTATTTTATCTGGTAGTGTTAGGACTTGCGAACAGGTGTCTGCCTTGACGTGGCTCGCAAGCTTACAACGCTTTGGCCAAAGGGTTAAACTAAATGACCCTATTTCAAGAGAATATATAAGTATTTTACTGTGTATTTCTGTCATGTTGGATGTAGCATTGGGCTTCTCTGTCGTAGTTCTGCTCATGGATTTATCTGTTGGAAAGAAATGCACTGTGTGAAAAGAAGTTAATTGATAGCATAAACATACAGTTGTGCCGACGAGTATTCTAAAACTTGCCTTGGAAAATCTGGGGCAATCACCAACAAGCCCAGGTACATGCTGGGTACATGCTGCAACATTTCAGTGACATTTCTGCAGACAGACTAATGGCCCATCAGATTAACACAGCGGGGGTCCCTGGCAGCCCCATTCAAACTGATTTTGCTTATTTTTTTTTAAAGATATTTATTGTATCTGTCATAGGTGTCTCCATGGGTAATGAATTCCACAATTTAAAGCTGCAGTTCAAGCTGCCGGTTAAATAAAGAAATAAAATTTTTCCCCTTCAATATGTTCATCAATGCAATCCAAACAGTCACAAGTGATTAGCTAAGCTGCCAGTCGATCTGTTCTCCTGTGATTGATCGGTGAATTTCTACCGGGGGGTTCACTAATTCCTTGTGTAAAGACGTCAGTGGAATGCATATACATATTCATATGCGTTCAACGAAGTGTACGCGTGTTCCCAATCCTTGGCCTAGTCACATGGTGCAGCAGGAGGAGATTCGGCCAATGACACGCAGCAGGAGGCGAAGCATTGCGTCTCATTTCATGTCCCTGCAGTAAGTAAGTGTCTGTGTGTCGTTGAAAACCTGAGCTTTGGGGGTGGGGCAAAAAACAGAACTGGAGGGGTTAAAAACCTGAGCTCGAGGAAGGGGGGGGGCAAAAAGTGACCAGGGGGGGGTTAAAAAAGAAGCTGTGGGGAGGTGGTTAAAAATGTGTGTGTGTATTATATAAACAAGCAGAGCCAGTACAACCAACCTCACACTGAAGAGACCCACAAGGTTGAAACAGTTTGTCTGTGAGTGGGTTTACTGGCTTTGCATCTCATCCCAGGCCATGTTTAAAAGCTGTGTTTAAAGCAGCATTCATTGGCTTAAGAGTTGTTCATGTAATGTGAGATTGAGACAGAAGGTGGCACTGTGTTCTCATTTGCATGTCATTCCCCAGAATCCCTTGCTGCAGTGGAAGTGCTGTGTGCTGGGTGATAATGGTGAAAGGCGGGGTTGGTTGCAGACCTGTCTAAGACATGCAAATGAGCATACAGTAATATTTCCATTTGATATATATATATTATATAAAGAAAAAGGAGAGGAGCACGCCACATAGCGTAATTCTGTCACAATTTATTGTTAAACAATGTTGGTAGTCTTTAAAAAACACACTCGCAAGTGGAGCTAGATAAAAAGCACATAGAGTAAGTCAGTCTCCGGAGAGATGATACTCATCTGCAGCTGATGCCTCCGCCGGGAAATTCTTTGGATGACAGCCAGATCTTCTTTCAAAATGGCAAGTCCTCCAAATAGAGCTCATAAATAAGCTCTTTACGTATGACGTCATTCCCCCTTACCACGTGAGCTTAGTGTATCGAGACACAAGCTCCATTGATGAATACTGCAGCAAATAGGACTCATATAGCAACTTGCTACTATTATACAGTAATTGCTACTCTGGGACTTCACTTGTAAAGAGCACACTGACCCTAACTTACTGTTTCCTTTACCTGTTCCCATTCCCCCCGACTTAGCCTCGATAAGCGGGAGGCCGGAGCTAGGTACCCAGTTTAGGGATGCAGTGCGATCCGACCCATGCCTGGAGGGCACGAGACTTCGGGTGTCCGAGTCAAAACCAATGGACGGGTCGGATTACTACTTGTGGCACTGTGGGCTCCTGTATAGAAAGCAAGGGACCACAGGGTGATGAGGTCTGGACCGGCAAGCGACAGCTAGTGGTACCCACGGAGTATAGGCAGCAGTTGTTGCGGGTAGCCCACTCCATTCCACTAGCGGGGCATCAGGGGGTCACTCGGACGAGAGCCCGGCTGTTGTAGTGTTACTACTGGCTGGGGGCATCCAGGGAGGTGGCAGATTTCTGCCGGTCCTGTGATGCCTGCCAGCGAGTGGGTAAGGCGGGCGATCGTGTGAAGGTACCCCTGAACCCATTACCGGTAAATCGGGGAACCCTTCCAGAGTGTAGCCATGGACATTGTGGGACCCCTCATGATTTCCAGTTGGTCCAGGAAGCGCTTTGCCACCCGGTACCCTGAGGCGGTAGCGCTTGCCACCATTGATGCTAGGGAAGTTGCTAAAGCATTGTTAACCATTTTTACTAGGGTAGGTTTCTCTAGCGAGATCCTAACCGATCAGGGGTCGCAATTCATGAGTGAATTGCTCCAGTGTCTCTGGGATGCGTGCGGGGTGAAGCACCAGCACACGACCCCTTATCACCCCCAAAATCAACGGACTATGTGAGAGGTTCAACGGTACCCTGAAGCAGATGCTGCAAACCTTTATAGAAGCAGAGGGAAAAGACTGGGAGATCCACCTGCAGCACTTGCTGTTTGCATACCGAGAGGTACCGCAAGAATCTACTGGCTTTTCTCCCTTTGAGCTACAATATGGTCGCAGGGTACGGGGACCTTTGGACCTATTCAGTGAGGGATGGGAAGGGGAGACTACCAATACTGATGCTTCTGTGCTTCAGAATGTGGTAGACCTCAGAGACCGGTTAGAGATGCTCATGGGGTTGGCACAGGACAACCTTAGGGCTGCTCAGACAAAACAGAAGGCTTGGTATGATCAGAATGCCCGTAGCAGAGAATTCATCCCAGGACAGCAAGTACTTGTTCTCAAGCCTAATGGGGAGAAGAAATTAATGGCTGCCTGGTCGGGACCGTACCCGGTACTCCAAAAGATAAACGTGTGCAATTATGTTGTAAAGTTAGATGCTGAGGCAGAGAGGAATAAGACCTATCACATAAATATGCTCAAGGAGTATATAGCACCGAGTGTGGCATCAGTGCTGGCCATTTGTAGCCCACCGATGGGGGATCAGGTGAGCAATGCTCTGCCAGATCTCTTAGGGGATGCTAAGCAAGTGGGTACAGTAGAGCAGGTTAAGGTAGGGTCTCAGCTGAGTGCCAGGCAGAAAGCAGAAGCCAGAGCAATGCTAGAGCAGTATAGGGTTCTGTTTATGGTTAAGCCGGGCAGGACGCATATCACAGATCACCCAGTGCTCACCGGTGATCTGCGCCCTCTGCATAAGCATGATCACCGAGTGTCAGCAGAAATTAAGGGCAGTATAGAGAGGGAAGTAGAAGAGATGCTGGCCCTAGGGGTAATTGTACCATCCCAGAGCCCTTGGGCCTGTTCGGTAGTCCAGGTACCTAAGAAGGACGGGACCACCCGGTTATGTGTGGACTACCAACAGCTCAACGCAGGGACGGTGTCATCATGCCCCGCATGGATGAGTTGCTGGATGAACTTGCGGGGGCAAAGTATCTGACCACTATGGATCTCTGTAAAGGGTACTGGCAGATCCCCTTGACCCAAGAGGTTAGGGAGAAGTCAGCATTCATTACCCAGAGTAGCCTCTATGAATTCTTAGCAATGCCTTTCGGGATGAAGAATGCCCGGCTACCTTCCAACGCCTGTTCAATCGGTTACTGGAGGGTATGCAGGGGTTTGCAAGGGCATACTTGGACGACATTGCTGTGATTAGTAACACGTTGGACTCACATTTAGTGCATGTAGCTGCGGTGCTATCCAGAATTAGGTAAGCGGGACTATCCTTGAAACCCACCAAGTGCGCTTAGTAGGGATGGCAGAGGTACTGTACCTAGGGCATAGGGTGGGTGGTGGGCACCTCAAACCAGAGCCAGACAAAGTGGAAGCAATAGTGCAGTGGCCCGTTACCAAGACCAAGAAGCAGGTCATGGGTTTTCTAGGCACCGCAGGCTACAATAGGAAGTTTGTCCCCCCGAACAGCACCATTGCAAAACCCCTGACTGACTTGACACAGAAGCGACAGTCTGTGCTGGTAGTCTGGTCTCCTGCCTGTGAGGTCTCCTTCCAGGCATTGAAGACTGCACTGGCCAGTGCTCCTTTCCAAGCTGCACCAGACTACACTAAAAAGTTCTTGGTGCAGACCGATGCCTAGGACTATGGCATCGGCGCTGTACACAGCCAAGTTGGGGAGGAAGGCAGTGAACATCAAGTGGTGTATCTGAGCCGCAAGCTTCTGCCCAGAGAGGTGGCTTATGCCACCATTGAAAGAGTGTCTGGCTATCATGTGGGCTCTGAGGAAGCTTGAGCCCTATCTCTACGGTCGGCCATTAACTGTAATCACAGACCACAACCTGTTAAGTTGGCTGCAAAGGGTGTCCGGGGAAAATGCCAAGTTACTGCGCTGGAGTCCTGCTTTGCAGGAATTTGATATCACCATCCAGCATAAGAAGGGCAGTGAACATGGCAATGCCGATGAACTTTCCCGCCAGGACAATCCTTGTGACTTAACCTGGCCAGGCCAGCCCAACCACCAGACGAGGTGGTCGGGGCAGAGCCTGCGCTTTGAGTTGGGAGAGGTGTGGCGGTGAGAGGATTAACCAGGCCAATAATAAAGGTATTATGCCCGGCTGGTTAACCCTAAACCGTGTTGGGACAGAAGGGGTTAAAATGTATTGCCATCATAACACCATGTTTTCCCCTACACTACCTTTATTGTCCCTGTTTTGAAGCTTAGCAGCTAGCTGCTGTTGAATGAATGAACGACTTATGTGCTAACTGTATTTGCGACACATGGGGGAGCTGCTAGCACTGTGCCAAGCGCTAATTGAAGTGTGCCTGTGAATAAATAGCTGCTTTCAAGATAGGTATCAGTTATCATACCACAGACGAAAAAAAACGCAAAGTCAATTGAATAAGTGGTCTAGCTGAAGTGCCTTCTTGTAAAAATGTATCCACCGGTCTTGTAAACGCACTTAAGCTGAAATTGTTGGTGTGTGCCTGCGGTTATGGATCAAAGCCAGCACGGATACATTGTATGCTGGCTTGTTACCCAGACGAATTATAGGTCAAACCTCAACCCACATCAGAGAGCCCATTCAATTAAGTGGATAAGTTGCGGTAGGAAAGAGCTACCACTCTAATTATTGGGGTGCAGCTAGGTAAAAAGAAACCATAAACATACATAAAAGGTTTATAATTGTTGCATAAGCAGAACATACATTTCTAAATAAATTGTATTGTAGTTTTAAAATGTAAAGGTAGGAACCCTTTCCTGCCAGACCGGATTGAGCTAAGGATTCCCGAACGAATCCTGTAAGGACATTATGAAAGATTTCCTTTTGGCAGAGATAGCGGGCTGGCAAGTTGCGCCCCTAGCCAAGGACTGTCGCAGGACTCAAACCGCGCACCCACTTGCAGGGGTGCCCAGAGACTTTGATTCGTTCTGTGTACATTTTATTTCGTTTCCCCATCCCAGTAAGTGTACATTGACTGTATATGTGAAGTATTGTGTGTTTGTCTGAAAAGGAAATAAATTACAATTTATTTTACTCATCTTGTGTGCTCAGTCCAGAATCCCGGTATAATTTGTTGGTAAGCCATGGTCTACCATGACACACTTCAACAAACGATTTTATTCAGCAGAGTCAATTGTTGATTAAAAAGTTTGTGGACAAAGGTTATGATAGTACTTCAGTGTTAAGAGCCTTTGAAGAGGTTAAGCAAGCTGATATGGCTGTATTGTTGGGATCATCTAAAGCTAAACATCAGCTAAGACAGAACGATTGTCCAGATCTTGATCAAGATCATTGCCCACGTTTCATTACTAAGTACAATTCAGTTGCTTCTTCTATCAAAGGGATTCTCAGACGTCACTGGAAAATTCTTCAGAGTGACCCGATATTAGGCGCTCTTCTTCCCACACATATCCCCATTACGTTCAAACGTGCTAAGACTATTAAGTACATGAGTGCATAGACACTAGCACTTTGTTTTAATTCGGTGTATCTGTTCTGTTCCTATCCGGCCTGTTACACCATTCCTTAGCAGATCTGTTCATGTATTATAATATCTTTTTACCTTGGACATACATGGTATTTGTTGTTATATGTATATATACATGGTATATATACATGGCACTTTATCACCAAGTCATGGGTCCTGCGAGCTTTGCTCTGATCAAAGCATAAGCTGCGATGTGTGGGTAGTTATTTTGATCCACACATCTCTTGCATGTTTATTGTTTATAGGTATCAAGATTTATATTTACTTAATTATGATCAATTAACGTTTTTATCACTATAATGTACTTCTGTTCACTGATCTGTACCACACACGTAGTTATTCTACTTTATGTAAATATGAATACATATATTTTATTAAGTTAAGACTTTAAGTAGTTTTTATTAAAAAAAAAATTCACTTTCACATTGAATATAATAAATCACATTTAATCAGTTTACACCACACATTTTATATAACACATTTATTACATGTAGTAGCTCACTTATTGAAATATTCATTATTTATGTTTTTGAATATTCATAGCACTATTTAATATTTAACTTTTCAGTATAATTAATATTTCACAAATATTCATTATCAGTTTATTAACACTCATTTTTGTAATAATATTTTGCCCTTTTTCCCCATATATATATATATATATATATATATATATATATATACATTTTTAATAAGTTTATCTATAATTAAGTATTTATACATGTTAAAAATTTTACATGTATGTATTCATATATATTATTTATGTATATAACATGTATATTGTTATCATTGTTCTATCTTCAATTCAGTGTATATGAATGTATTCTCTTCTAAAACTGGAGTAAGATGTCTTTAATTTGTATAGTTTTGCATTTGATAAGTAATTAATTCCCTATATTGTTTGTTTCACGTTATGCCAGCTGTTTGATGTTATCCCCTGTATGTGAGTATTTCTTTTATTGCAGTCAATTGTAATCAGTTCACTCCACACACCTTTGGTGGGGTCAAGATCTTTCTAATTTACTAATAGATTTTTGGACTATAGAAGGGGTGAGTATGCACCCATCCCTTTTCCTCCTAAGTCGCCGTCCTATTTGCGACGAAACGCTTAAGGCGCTATTGGCAACACTAAGCATCCAGCTCATTGAGCTTCTGTTGAATCGGAGGGGAACTGTTTTGCTGCGAAACCAAGTAATCATGTGCCGTTCAGCCGGGGGGCCGTTGAGTGGACGCACATCACGGAAGTACCTTGGCAATATTAATATATCACCCTGACAATGCATTTTCAAACACATATTGCTTATAACACTTTCATTTATCACTGACCAGCATCTGAGTTAATGTTGATGTTTATTTAAAATCATACATTGCATGCTGTCTATCTTTAAATCTTCAAGCCTTTAATGTTAATATCTACAATGATGGTTTGAAACATTTGGATTATCTTGGATCATATATCTATATGCATTTATGTATTTATTTACCAGTATATATTTGATTAATTGATTGTCTTTTTATGTCTCTTTATGTATTGTTTTTATGTATTTCATGTGATGTTGCTGATACATGAGGCAGTGTTGAATTTGAACCACTGCGCATGACCGGGACTCTAATATGGTATATGCACCTTTAAATGTCTCCTATAAATAAACGGACACACAGGGACTTCTTTATTCAATTTACCCCTGAGGAAGGAGGCAGCAGCTTCCGAAACGCGTTGGGTGGTCCCCGTTACCCCTACGTTGCCATCAGCTGCCGATACCCACTGCCAGCCCTGCCGTGTGGCTTTGAGATACAAAGCATCTTTTGAATTTGCCACCTTTGGAGCATACGCGACCGCGAGGAGCAGGGGATTTGGAGGCACCACTACAAACTGTGTCGGGCGCCTCTGCCATGCCGCACTGTTTCACCAACAAACAGTGATTTCCAGCCCCTGCCACAGCGTGGAGAACGCGGTTGCATACTGACATCTACACACCGCGCGCCTACCTGCAATTCATCCAGGATCTGTGCCAGCCAAGTGAGAGGGGATACTCTCTGATATATCCATGCGTTATTCTCTTGGCTTCGGTAAGCGGGCAATTCGGCTGATATCGATTGGGACCTTCATTGTTTATTTATGCTTAATTGTACTGTATGTTTTTTAATAATATTAAATGCATCTTCTCTTTTAGTCTAGTGGTGTGTTCAGCAACATTGCAATGTTTGTTTGTTTGTTGTTTGTCTATTTGTTTGGTTAAATCTTACAGTATTAACACTATTATTCTTTTTCTTTTTCTGTTTGATTTACGCCGCTGAGATCTTCTCTTCATCACAACTGGTTGTATATTTAATTTATTTATTTATTTTCATGTCCATGTGTTTAGCGCCATTGATACCCATTTAGCACCATGGCTGTAGGAAGAGACTTACACGCGTGCAGCCACGAGACTTCTGTTCCTGACCGATGACGGGTGTTCTTGTTTGATGCGCATGTCCTACCTCAATGCTGTGAGTGAACTGATTTTGGCTTGTGATTAAATAAACATTAACTATTTACACTATGGAGCCCGCGCTGTCCCTTTTTGTTTTATAGAAGAACTAGCTGATATACCCGGCGTTGCCCGGGATGTAATGTTCCCACTCCCCTCCCCCCTCTCTATGTCTCTCCCCTCCCCCTCTCTATGTCTCTCCCCCGCTCTCCCTCTCCCCCTCCCTTTCACTGAATCCGGTCCCCCCCCCCATTTACAGGCCATCCGTCCCCCCCCACCCCCCTTATAGCTCCGTTCTCCCCCCCCCCTTTACAGCTCTGCCCCCCCCTTTTACAGCTTCATGCAGTGTGTGTGCGTCTGTGTGTGTGTGTGTGTGTGGGTGCGTCAGTCAGTGTGTGTGTGTGTGGGCGCATCAGTCAGTGTGTGTGGGCGCGTCAGCCTCTGTGTGTGGGCGCGCGCCAGTCAGTGTATGTGTGTGTGTGCGTCAGTCAGTGAATGTGTGTATGTATGCTCCAGTCAGTGTGTGTGTGCGCGTCAGTCAGTGTGTGTGTGCGCGTCAGTCGTGGTGTGTGTGTGTGTGTGTGTGGTGTGCGTCAGTCAGTGGTGTGTGTGTGTGGCGTCAGTCAGTGTGTGTGTGTGTGTGTGTGTGTGTGTGTGTGTGGTGTGTGTGTGTGGTGTGTTGGGGTGTGTGTGTGTGTGTGTTGTGTGTGTGTGTGTGTGTGTGTGTGTGTGTGGATCCACTCCTGGTTTTTTTCTCGTAGCCTTACAGAGTTTGTTGATGCCACGCACAGCAAGAAAGGTGATAGCAGGTCTGGCAAAATCTTCTTTATTGTAGGACATTAAAAACGGAAGGCTGCACCTTCTACGCGTTTCGTGCAGTGAAAATTGCACACTTATCAGAAGTAGTTAAACATGGTATACTACACCCTATATATAGGGACAGTCTTCTGCCGTTTGGCGCCAAAAAAGCTAATTGGAATTGCATAATAACTTTATACACACGCTGTGCCAGCGCCATACCAGAAGCGGCTGTTTACCCTGTTTAGCCGTTGAGATTTCCGCCTCCTCACACACACCTGCTCTATGGCACCAACGCAGGGCATGGAGGGGCCAAATCTCGAGATGCGTTTCCAGGTTGGCCACGTCTGTCCGCGCATGCGCAGATTTGCTAAATGAAAAAGACAGACCAGATCCGCCAAGAGGGAACCACTAAAGTCCTAAATACTCGCGCATGCGCATGTATGGCTCTATGACATTGTTGCAACAAAATGGCTAATAATTAGTGTAACCGACCACCATAAGGGAGATAACCATGGTAATGCCCCATAAACCTATGTGAACCCCATAAATTGTACCCCACTGACGGGGGAAGGGACCACCAACTATATAGCACATAAAAAGATTCTAAATTGATGAGCCTTTTCAGGCCAGACTGTACCATTATATACAAACATATAATAATTGTAAAATTAAAAACAAAAGTTAAATCCAAAATAAGAAAATCTTTAATTCTAACTTATACCTATATTAAAAACATTTGTACACCCTCCAGAAGAACAGAGGAGAACTTATTCAATTATTTTACATACAACTTTTGCAAAATCAAAAAAAACAGTCATAGGCATCAAAGCACTTCTCCTTAGTTAACATATTACAAATTTCATAAATCAGTAAAGCTGTTTTTATTGAGAGAAATGTGTTGCGCCAATAATTATTGTAAGAACTTACAAAGGCTTGTAGATACAGAGTTGCTGACTTATTATGAAGTATAGTCACTTCTGTGATACTATTTTTATATGCTTATAATCAAACAAGGATCTAGATTTGTATTATTATCTATGGAACACTGGAACCACATAAAAGCCCTTAAGATATAATCCCAAAATTAAACATGTCTTTGTTTTACTTTATTTTTATATGAGAGAGAAACTAAACATGCTATTCATTAACTTTCTTAAAAATGATTAATGCTCCATTCATTTTATTCCATCTGGAAAACGGTTTTTAAGCGTGAAGATCCAATAAGACTCTCTGCAATCTAATCTTTACCAGATCTCCTCCCCTCATTTTGGTCAAAATTCTCTCAATTCCCATAAATGAGAAGTTCTCAGTACCACCCCTCTCACTTCAGAAAAATGCTTGGAAACCGGGTGTGCCAGTCTCCTCTTTTAATTAATCTAAAGTGTTCTTGCATTCTAATTTTAAGGGACCTTGTTGTCCTTCCGACGTTCTTTTCCCCACAGCACCGTTGATCACAATAGACCACGAAGGATGTTTACAGTTAATGAAATCTCTAATATCGAAACGTCTATGAGGGCTGGGGAAAAGACATATCTGGAAGGTTTCATGTACCTACACATATTACAATTGTGCATCGGAAGAACCCTTTGTCCTAAAAGTGTTGGTATTGATGGTTAAGGTCTGGAATAACACGTGGGGATAAATAATTGGCAATAGTCTTTGCCTCCTATAGACAATCTTAGGACCCATTTTGGTGTACTCTCCCAAATGGAATCCATGTCGTAATAGGCTCCAATGTTTTGTTATTATCTTATTCACTTGGCCACTGGCCTTACTGTTTGTGTAATAAACAGGGGGGGTGTACATCCCAATCTATTCATATCCCTCTTCTGACCAACATCCTTCACCCTTGACTCTCTGGTGGGGTGAAGCCTTGCAGGGTGCTGTTGTTCTCACTAATTCCCTCTTTGCAATCAACAGCAGCTGTGTGGGCTATCACTGCAACCTAGCCTTGTACTCAGTCATTGGAGCAGTGCCCTCACACCCTTCTCCGGGGATTGGCCCGCTGGCCAACACCCTCCTCCAGGGATTGGCCCCCTGCTAGTCAAGCCTATGAGTTCCCCACTGTAAATCCCTGCAATCCCCAGGTCAGTGAGTCTCTCCTAGCACCAGAGAATGAACACTGTTTGCCCTCTCTTTCTAACTCAGAATTTCTAAGCTCTGTTCCCGAGGTTATTTCTGTTTTAACCCTTGCTAGTCTGCTCTGTGAGGTCCCCATTGTTAACCCTTGTATTCTGCAGACTAATGTTAGGTCCCTAGGGCCAGAGGCTGAACCCCCTATGACCCCACTTTCGGAGGCTAGCTTCTCTTTTTCTGATTCTCAGACACAGCCTGACTTAAAAAACTTTAGGAACAACTCGATGTCCCCGAGACCCATGGATGGCCCTGTCTGGCTGCAGTTCTCTCCGGGGGGGTGGGGGTACACAAAGGAGTGACCACGAGTCTCTGGACCATGACTCTAACACCAATCCTAGATGGTTCAGGAACAACTCCTGGTCCCCCAACTCTATGAGTGGTCTTGTTCGCCCGGAGGTCTCACGTGAAGAGGGGGGTACTGTAAGGAATCCGCTCCTCGGTTTACTGTTTGCCTTAACTTGCAGACCTGTGCAGTCCTGGAACACTTTCCCGGATATTTACTGCAGCCTGGATTCACTCACCAAAGCAATACTGCCACACGCCCCTTCTGCCATTGGTTCACGGACCTTTAAGTATTGCCTTCCCACAATGCTCCCTGCCGAGCATAGTCCTTCCTGGATGTCTCTGTGTTCTGCCATAAGCCTTGTCTTGTCTGTCGCCTTGGTTCCTGAGACCGGCTGCTAGTGTCACGCAGCGGTCTGTTCCTGTGCTGAAGCGTAGTACTCTCCTTGTTGTCTTCAGCTCCCTGGTTCCTGTGACCGGCTGCTAGTCTCATGCAGCGGTCAGTTCCTGTTTCCTGTGCTGAAGCTGAGTACTCTCCTTGTTACTTCAGCTCCTTGTTTCCTGTGACCGGCTGCTATATTCACGCAGCGGTCTGTTCCTGACGCCTGTGCTGAAGCGGAGGTTTCCCCTGCGTCTTCAGCTCCTGGTTTCCTTGCAATGAAGCGGAGGTTTCCCCTGCGTCTTCAGCCTCCTGGTTTCTGCACTGAAGCGGAGGTTTCCCTGTGTATCTATCAGCTTCCTGGTTTCTGGGGCCTACTTTTCCTAATCTAGAGAGGCCGTGTCCTGGTTCCTGCGTTGAAAGGAGGATTCCCCAGCCCGCTCAGGACTCTTGCGCTGAAGCACTGGTTTACCAGTGCAGCTAGGCGGTGGTGCTACTGGTTGTCTATCACCTCCTGAGACCAGTACCAGGGCCATGGTCGCCCACACGCAGAAGGCATCCGCGCTCCTAAGCTGAGCGGGGCTCTCTGACTACCTGTTGCCGAACTCCTGCTTGAACAAGTTTAACCTGATGTTCCAGTCCTGACCCTGGGTGCCACCGACGATGCTGTCTTCTCCTATCCTGATCCTGCTACGTTACGACTACGAAAATGCGCAATCCGGATCCGCTGCGTGGTCTAAGGTCGGTGCTTTTACAACCCCACCTCAGCCACGCGGTCCGACCCAGGTTTGTGGCGAGCACAGCCGTAACAGTATGTATGCATATCTGTTTATTTGTGTATGAAAACTGCGCTGCAGAGCATCGTTCCTAGCAAAGACTAACCCTTGTATAATTCCTACTAAATCTTGAAATTGAAATAAATGAATTCTCAGTTTTTCTAAGAAACTCATTCTTGCCCCCCCGCTTCTATTATCTTGCAGCTACACACAGAAGGCTAAGAGGTTTACTCCTTAAATCAGGAGGTTATGAGGCCCAAATTACGGGGAGATATGTAGGGTAAAGGTTAGCTTACAAAACATATATTTTTGCATGAATAAGGTTTTTGTATAAGTTATATATATATATATTTTTTTCTTTATCTCTAAGCCAGCCCCCTTAAGGGGCGTATTACTCATTTGAAATGTATAAAAGTGTGATGTCAAACATTATGTGGTCAGAGGAAAGAGCTAATTTTTGAATTCTCTCTTCTGCTTACCTTGGTGCAATAAACTCATTATGATATTTTGTACCCTAGACTTATTGATATTATTTCTACGCTTTCACAGGTGTTAATCAGATAAGAATGTGTACTGCGAGAGAACCCCTGACAATGCATTTGTGTGCTCTAAATGCCACTGGAGTTACACCTTTCAGAAACCTAATGTGATGGGAAATAATATATATATTGTTTTGTATGTTTATATCCTGACATAAATGGGCAATTAAGAATATTTCAATCCCTCCTTTTTCATCTTATTCCCTTAAATGTAACAGTGGTAAAAGGTATACTATATTAACGAACAACTTCAAAGACCTGGACTTCGTCAGCCCCTCCCTTATAGATTGTAAGCTCCCTGGGGCAGGGACCTCCATACAAACTGTAACAACGTATGTTTATATATTTGTTATTTTATTGTTTTCATCCTCCAGCCTTATTGTACAGCGCTACAGAAAATGTTGCCACGTTATCTCCTGTGTGTCTGTCTGTATCTCTTCTACTGTGTATGTGTCTTTTCTCCTGTGTGTGTGTGGGGGTGTCCGTCCTATGTGTATCTCTTCTTCCAAGTTTGTATGTTTCTGTCCTGTGTATATCTGTCTATATTTGTTCTCGCATGTGTGTTTGTGTGCGAGTGTGCGTCATGGATGTATCTGTTCTAGGGTGTGTGTATCTGACCTGTGGTCTAGGTCTGTGTGTCTATGATATTTGTTTTCCACTGTGTATATCCTCCGTTGTGTGTGTGTCTGTCCTGTTGGGGTATCTGTTCTTATGTGTGTCTCTCTAATGTGTGCGTCTTTCTGTCCTTTGTGTGTCTGGTCTTCTATGTTGTGTGTGTATCTATTCTGTGTGTACCTGTTCTCTTGTATGTATTTTATTTATTTATAAAATATTTTACCAGGAAGTAATACATTGAGAGTTACCTCTCGTTTTCAAGTATGTCCTGGGCACAGAGAAAAACAAATAATACATGGTTACAAGTACAGTTTTCATAAATGACAAGGTATACATTATATACAAGACATTGCATGCACAGTTAAAGAAAATATATATTATGAGCGTATGAAACAGTTACAGGACCAGGTTTAAAATGTGAGACAGCCTTAGATTTGAAAAGAACTTAACTGTGGTGGGTGGTGTGGGGTCTCTGGGAGGTGTTCCAGTTTTGGGGTGCACGGAAGGAGAAGGAGGAACGTCGTCACGGATACTTGTGTGGCCTTGGGACCATGAATAGTCTTTGGGAGTCTGATCTCAGGTGATAGGTTGCTGCATGGGTTAGGGGCGAGGAGCTTGTTCAGGTAGCTGGGTAGTTGCCCAGAAAGTATTTGGGGGTGAGCAGGAAAGGTGAACTTTGCGCCTAGACTCTAGTGATGACCAATCTAGTTCTTTGAGCATTGTCGCAGTGATGTGTGTTGTAGTTGCATTGGAGAACAAAACGACAAATTGAATGTAGAGGGTGTCAAGTTTGCTAAGTGGTGTTGGGGGGGCCGAGTCAGTCATATACTATGTCTCCATGTCAATAATTGGCATTAGCATATCGCTGTGCAATACGACTTTCTGACCAGGAGACTTAGGGAGGATTGTTCCTGTAAAGTACCCCTAGTTTGGCATAGGTCTTGTGGTCAGGGTATCAATGTGCATCCCGAATCCGAATGTTAAGTGGGAGTCAAACATAAGCCCAGTATTAAAACTAGTGACAGGTGTTAGGGTGGTGTTAGCGTGTGTTCTAATTCCCAGTAGTCAGTCACTGGAAGCTTTACAAATTTAGTCTTGGTCCCAAATACCATTGTTACAGTCTTGTCAGTGTTTAAAAACAGTTTGTTTTGGGAAATCCAGTTTTCGAGTCTCAAAAAGTCAGACTGAAGTATGTGTTGAAGGTCAGAGAGGCTATGGCTGTGTGCATATAGGATTGTGTCATCTGCATACATGTGTATTGAGGCTTCCTTACAAGCTGTGGGAAGATCATTAATGAACACTGAGAAGAGTAGGGGCCCCAGAACAGTGCCTTGCGGGACACCACAGGTGATATCCAGGGGGTATTTGTTCTCCAGTAGTGTGTGGTTCTGTTCGGTGTATCGGACCTGTGTTGTATGTATGTGTGTCTTATGTGTATCTGTTCTCCACTGTGTATGCATCTGTTATTGAGTGTGTGTGTGTGTGTGTCCTGTGTGCATCTTTCCTCCTATAGTGTGTATCCAGTTTCCTGTCCTATGTATGTCTATTCTCCTGTGTCTATTCTCCTGTGTGTATGTCAGGAATCCACTCCTGGCTTTGGCTGGAGCCCTTCCATCCGGAGCTTTGCAGGTTCCAGACAATCTATTCCCTGCTTCTGCAATCACCTGCCTCCTGCTGCCTCCTGTGCAGCTCTGGCTTGATTGGCCTCCTGTGCTATTTAGTGCCTGCCCCGCCCTCAGGAAGTTGCTGGACATAGACTTTGCAATCCAAGTTGCAAGTAACTGTGCATGTCACAGACTCCGTGTTTGGCCTGCTGGGCTCCTTGTGCCTTGTATCCTGCTTCCAGTCCCCGGCATCCCAAGGCCTTCTTGCATAGCAGCCCCGGCGCTGCTTTCCTTGTTCCTGGCAGACTTCGCTTTCGCCACGCTGTAGTGGCTACGCTGGTTTCCCCAGCGTTTCCTGTGGCGTGTCTGCCTCAGTTCCTGTCTCTTTGTCTCCTCAGTGATCCTTTGCGTACCGAACCGGCCTGGCTTTGGATCCGCTCTGGTCTTCTACCCCTGGTCTGTATCCTGGCCTCCTGGACACCCCGACCCCTTTACCTCGGTTTGCAGATTCCGACCTACCTCCCGGCTCTGGACCCCAGGCTCTCGGTACCACCTATCTTCTGGAATCTCCCTTCTCGTCTGGCGAGTATCTTATTTTATCTTATACTCCCAGACGCCTATTTTCCACTTTCCAGGCGTGTCCCCGTAGCTGTGGGTGCAGTTTGTTACCCATCTCACCTCAGTATCAGGGTCCCTCCTTGTTTGTGGCAAGCACGTACGTTACAGTGTATTAGTTTTGTGTGCATCTTTCTTTTCTATGTGTATCTGTCTGTACTGTGTGTATATGTTCTCATGTGGAATGTTTGTGTGTGCGTATCTGTACGTGTGTGTCTTTACTATGTGTATCTGTCCTTCTCTGCTGTGCCTGTCTTTTTTCTGTTACACGTGTGTGTGTGTGTGTGTGGCGGTCTGTTCCGTGTGTATGACCTGTTCGCACTATTGTAAGGGCTTCAGTAACAGAGAATTATGAACAGGGGGCCTTGAGAGAAATAATGGTTGGAATCTCTGCTCTAAAATATCCCGTCCTGAGTGACAGAGATGAGCCTCTGGTTGCCTGGCTCTGTAACTTGTTTCTGACATAAACCTCCCAACAAAAACACAAAGTGTAACTTAAGCTCCTATTTGCTGGATCCAAACATGACTAACATCTCTATTAGAATAACAGAAAACCTCCTCTTACCCAGTGAGCTGAGGTTCTGCTGATTCTCCATCATCACATCCATGTAACACTCCTTGTGTCCTTCTAAATACTCCAACTCCTCCATGGAGAAATACACAGCAACATCATCACATTTTATAGGTACCTGAAACACAGAGAATCCCCCACTCAGTATCCAGATATAATAAATTGGTCCTGTAAGAATCTCTTCCTTATGGAAAGTCAGGTGAGCAAGGCAGAGAGGAAAATACAGATACATAGAACAAAGTTTGCTCAACAAAAGGCTGAATGAAGACAGAAAGGTGGTAATATCTAACGCTGCCCAGGAGCCCTCACCTCTCCAGTCAGCAGGTGAATGATGATGTTGGTGTGTTCCAGGATCTTCTCAGACATCAGCTTTTTGTCGTTATTTCTCTCATGTATCAGGGAGTTAGTTGGATTCTCCATGATGGGTTTCTGAGTCCTGCAGAATATTTCTGGCACACAGGCACTGCTGCCGTCTGTGACATGCTCACCATGTTTCTTCACAACTATATAATCCTACATATTGAGAGACAGTAATAAATATCACTGTGCAGAGCAAGAGACAATGGTTGATATGTCTCATGTTCCTGCAGGTTTGTTGCTTTGCAGTAAGAGGGACACGTCTCTTGTTAACAGCTCTATACTCAATCTATTCAATGCCCTCACCACCAATTCTATCTATTGTATCACTAACCCAGCCAATGCCGGTCACAAGCCCGGACAGTACTGGAAAATTAGCCAAGAACCCAAATGGCGGGACAACAATTACGAAGCGTGGAAACAATAGAGGACGTATTGAACATCCTGCCACTGGCTTCTACAACGCATCGCTCTCTACCTTGTAGAAGATTAAGCAATGTCGTTTACGGAGAATACCTATTGTATCACTGACATGTCTGCACCAAACTCACTAACTCCACTGTGCCTACTGTATATGAGCACAAAGATCCTGGATTGTACATATATTACATTACAAAGTGTATGTAACCATTGCAGGACTTCCGACACTGTGGTAATTACAAAATAATATAGCACAGACACAAACCATTCATTTTATAATATATTTAGGATGCCAAAGTCCCCCCTCTGCACTAACATGTCTCTTCCCGGATCAAAGTAGTTTCTATCACTGGGTCAGTCCTCTCTGCCAAACTACATCCTTCTCTGATCCTATCTGACTCTGTGCTCTCCTGCTGCCCAATTGTGTCCTTATGTGGTCCTGGGCTCTCCATATGACCAAACATCTTACGTGCCCTTGGGTTCTTGCTTTCACTAATTACATGTGTCCCTGGATATTGCTTCTCAAGTACCTCCCATATTAACGCTCTGCAGGCCCCTGTTGTAGTGAAGGAGATAAGAGTGGTGTCATTACGACTTTCTCCAGCAGCCCTCACCTCTCCAGTCAGCAGGTAGATAATCTCCAGGGTGTGATTCAAGATCCTCTCAGTCATCTGCTTCTTGTCCTTATTCATCATCGGTGAGATATTCAGAAGCAACAACAATGGGCTCTGGTGCTTGTGGAAGAGTTTCACAATGTGGTGACCTCTGGAGTTAGTGATTTATATTGTACTTCCTTCACAGTAATATCATCCTAAACATGGGGGAGAGAGAGAGCTACTGTATTTCAGTTTTACAGTGTGTCTGTGTATTACAATAGATACAATATTACAAT
>WSYH01006767.1:0-13958 GCA_036426205.1 Ascaphus truei
GCATGTATGTAAAGCGAAAATGTACTTAAAGTGAAGCACTACCTTTTTCCCACTTATCGATGCATGTACTGTACTGCAATTGTCATATATGTGCATAACTGATGTAAATAACACACGTGTAACAGGCTCTATAGTCTCCCCGCTTGCGCACAGCTTCTGTGCAGGTAGAGAGCCTGTATTGCTGTTCAGGACGTGCTGACAGGCGCATGCGTGAGCTGCCATTTGCCTATTGGGCGATATGTCCTTACTCGCGAGTGTACTTAAAGTGTGTGTCCTTAAACCGGGGTATGCCTGTATACGCTTTTGGCTGTTGTGAGGCTAAAAATACCTTGTACAGTAGAGTCTCGGATACCCAACCTAAACGGGACAGAGACCGTGGCGGATAACCGAAAATGACGATTAATACGGAAATTATTATCCCCCCTCCCGCTTACCGGCGGCAGAAGAAGAAGATTGCAGACCACAGAAGAAGACAGCTGGCGGCCGGAGAAGAGGACCATGTCAGCGGAGGAATGGAGTTAAGACAGCGGGGCTGTGGCGGCAAGAGAAAATCTTCAACCCTGTGTGATGAGTAGGACCAGAATGGCAGAGGAGAACGGCCGGGGAGGAGTGCGCTGTAACACCAGAAGTTGGCCGGTATCTTCATCCGGTGCCGCTGCTGTGGTCTGCAGTCTTCCTCTTCTGCCGCCGGTAAGCAAGATGACGGATAAAACGGAAGGACAAAATAATCAGGACTACTGTATACATCAATGGGGATTTTGGTCTGAAACAGTCTGCTTCGGTGGATATGCAATAAGGCCCTTTAATTGTAGCTGTTAGGTTGCTTAATTCAATTCAAAAATAAGAGTTTCTCCCTTTTGCACATGAATACTCAAGGTTGATTTATTACTGTCATTGTACTTTCCTTCCTGTGGTGTTATTGTACCTGAGAATAATGTATTTTGATAACTTCTAAATGTCTCTTGATAATGCGTTGCAGTCTGCAGATTTTAAAGCATAAATATTAATATGAAAAAAGTTATATATACTCCTGCGCACGGAGTCAGTTAAAAAAGAACCCTAGTTCTTAGAGGTCAAGAGATTTCAAATGAGACCACACTATAAATGTGTGTGATACAAACATACTATTTATTAATATCAAAAACCTAATAGTTATGAAAGTAAAATACAAAAATATGAAATTATCCCAGCTGGGTGTAAAATAAACCAAATAACATTTGAAACTCATAAAACTTAAACAGAAATATGCCCTAATAGGGGCCTGTTAAAACAAACACTTGTTACTTGCAAAATGATTAAGCATACATATGTTGTATTTGCATATACATAGGTAACAATCTTAAAGATCTTCTAATGTCCACCTTAGTATAACAGGTGCATCCACTTAGAACTACTTGTTAGAAATCCAAAAAAGATAAGTTCTTTAGTGTATATCACAGTGTTGGTGAAAACACTTTGAGTTTTGTTAATTTGATTGGTGTAAGTGATATGGGCAATGGCAACACTGTGTGTTTCTGGTATCTGTGATATTTGCTGGCTGGGCAAGAGGAAAGAGATTTCAAATATGCCACAGATCTCCTGAGGAGACTTCGTGCACCCTGTTTTCAACCCTCACAGAATGAAGATGTATTCAGGTGTGTATTAGGTAAAACTGGTGAGTAGCCTTTCACCTAGAGCCTACACAGCTCTTAGCACATTAATCCCTGTCTCCGCTGATATTGCAGATATGGGTGCTTTACCTCTTCACTTTGCCGCTCCTAGCTTTAATATGCAGTTGCTGCCGGGATCTTGAAGGGTACTGCGACTCACTAGCTGTCTCACTTCCCCCTCCACTGCTCGGCCAGAGTGTTTATTGGACCGCAGTCTTCTCCGTGATGTCAGGGTGCATCTGCAGCTTCCGCGTCTTGCGTGTGATGCCTGCGTCTCACGTCTTCTGCCACAGCCGTTCATCCGGTGTTGGCACCAACAAGATTTTTTTGAAAATTCCTCCTCTCACTTTTACGCATGTAGCGCTTCTCAAAATGTGTTTAATGGGGGGAAAAGGTGACATTTTTGTGTAAAAGGCTCTGATTTGCAGGTATCTAAAAAATTCAGAGTGGAGAATTTCTTTTTCTGTCTTAATTTGTTAAAAAGTTTTAATATTTTTCCCTGCCTCTCTTAGTCTAAGAATTCCATGTTTCCAAATTGCAAGGGCTCTATTATTCAGACCTGGAGCAAAGCAGGGATTATCAAATAGTGGGGTCATCAGCGTACCCTTAGAGGTCAATCCACATCTAAATTAGTAGCTTCCCATACCCCCAATGAATTGGTCATCGAGGAGAGCGTCTTCCTGAAGGATTTGAGTGACGCTTTGTGGGACCAAATTAAGATGTAGAAATCCAGTGGCGCACATATCACCTTTTCCAATTCTACCCAACATTTTCAACTGGGATCTGTGTGCGAACGCTGGCTTAATTGAGCCGCTCTATAGTATGATACCAAGCAAGGTACCGTAAGGACGCCTGCCAGGGTTGGTCTTCTGAGGATCCTTCCTGCAATTCTTGGCTTCTTATCCGCAAATAAATTTGGTGATTAGAGATTGCAGAGACCGTATCTCCGTCAGACGCCACGGAACCGGCAGGGTCTGGAACAGGTAAAGTATACGGGGGAGAAGGTTCATTTTGATGCAATAGATTTTTATATCCAGGAAATGGTATTCTTAGACCAGGATGTAATATCCTCTCTCAGGGTCTTGATCAATCTAGGGTAATTAGTTTGGTATAGTGACTTATAAATATTTGTGAGAGATATTCCCAAATACTTAATAGCTTTAGGCTGCCATTTGAAATTGATTGCTATTAGCTTTTCCTGGTGACACAGAAATGTACTTTTCTACCCCAGACCTTACACCTGCTGTACAGACTAAAGTTTTTGAATGTCTCTCGGCTATATCATCCTGGATAGAGAGAAGGGGGGGGGGGGGTTGGGAGGGGTGAGAGATGAAGACAAGGGATAGCTGATATTAAATCAAACTTGTTGACTGGGGACACACTCACATTAAAAACTCTCAAAACTTGATTTGATGTCTCCTCCTCTTTTTGTAGTTGGTGTCTTGAACAGATGGTGGTGTGAAGATGGTCAGCGCGAACCTCGTGGACCTCACGATTATAGTGGATCCGGATGCAGTATTGAGACAAGCATAAAAGAATAAAAGAATAAAACACGATATTAGTGTATCATATCCACAGTGGGGGATAGGGGGGATGAAGGGGAGGGGGGGATTGGGAAGGGGGAGTGGGGGGGTGGGGTAGGAGCGGACGGTGGTGGGACGGATGGTGATTTCCCACTAACTAATCACAGAATACATAGAGTATATGGATCCAGTGACTCACACGGGCTTGTGTGGTGTCTCTCCCTCAACGCTGACTGGTGTGGGTAAATACAGACTCATATACTGGAGTCTCAGATATACATTAAACTCACACGGCCTGATGTGAGTCCTTGCCCTCAGAGGGTAATGTCCTGTATGGATGTTGTCCTGTTGTTCCAGCAGAGTTGTCCCCCGATGGGTGTGGTGTGTGAGTGCCTCCTCTCCTAGTTGGGGTTGCTACTTTAGGCAGGGACCCCTGGATTGATCTGTTGCACGTAAATATGCTCATCACTACCACTGCTGCTATGATGTTTTTTCGGACATTGAAACCTTTTTCCATATAGACATATACACTATACACAGGTTGTTTATCTAGTAGTTTATTGAGAGGCTGCATCCTATTCATGCCATTTATATGTCTATCTGTCCTATGCATTCAGTGATCCTCTTAGCATTGTTACAACTTCCTCAGAGATTTCTTATTGCTGTTGGTTTTGGTTTGCATATCTGATTTTTTGAAGCAGACCTTATGCTTGTTTGAGGTAGTCAAGTACACATTGACTCATCACTTTATTGTGTTTAGGACGTACTTCATTTCATGCATGTTATAGGTGCCTGTGAACTTAACAACTTGTCTTTAAATTTGTGTCTATTTAAGAGTTTTTTTTTGATAATACTGTGCTTACATGACTATAGGGTTCACATTGGGAGGTTATCCCTTAGTGTGGTGCACAGTGTTTCCATGGGTTAGGGACCCGTGATAGGGGGTCTAGCTTAATTTTTTTTTAAATCTTGTACTGTTTTCTATATCATCTTTGTTTCAATCAATAAATTGTTATTTGTTATATGGTATACCTGAGTGCTCTTAAGCGGGTTCCTTTTTTCTTTCATATATATATATATATATATATTTATTATGTATGTAAGCGGGTTATGTAACAAAGGTTCCCGGCATCAAATTGCACCAGATTGTAAAAGAATAAAGTCGCATTGGATGCAATGGGATTTTTTTGCTTTGGTAAATGCTTTTATTTGCTCCAGATTTCAAACTGGGAGACTTTGATGGATCATCCCCCGGCTGCAAAACCAGGGTAAATGTGTGAACTAAAAAAACTGCCAGATTTAATAGTGTAAAAAATCTCATTGCCTGTAATGGGATTTATGTTCTTTAGTAAATCTGGTGCAGTTCTCTGCTCCATGTTTGTCTTAATTGTGCCGCTGGGAGACTTCGGTGGTCATGTGGGTCAAAAATTCATGGCAGTGGAATTTTATGTGTTGTTTGATACACATGGCACAGATGTTTTAGCCCTGCCGGAGCTCATTGACAGAGGGACCCAGCACACTGCAGGACATCCGATTCAGATCCCCCTTTCCGGTTCCGCTGCCGGACGCGCCAGTTGGAGGAGATCGTGCAGGAGTGCTCTGAGCAGGCGATGCTGGGCAAGTGATTTTATATATTTGTTTAGTGTGTGAGTCCTTTTTTTGTGTTTGCTTCAGTGCATCACATACTGTTCAGTTCATTGTGGTATCGTGTCTTATATTGTTTTATACTTTTTAAGCATCACAACATGTATGCATAGTGTATGCACATGTCTTCACTGTCAACCCATTAAAGACCTTTTAATTCATTTGGACTTTTGGTTTGCACATTTCTTTTTGGTCATTTGGGACACGGGGAGAGGAGACACTCACACACCACACCCATCGGGGGACAACTCTGCTGGAACAACAGGACAACATCCGTACAGGACATTACCCTCTGAGGGCAAGGACTCACATCAGGCCGTGTGAGTTTAATGTATATCTGAGACTCCAGTATATGAGTCTGTATTTACCCACACCAGTCAGCGTTGAGGGAGAGACACCACACAAGCCCGTGTGAGTCACTGGAACCATATATTCTATGTATTCTGTGATTAGTTAGTGGGAACCCACCATCCATCCCACCACCGTCCACTCCTACCCCACCCCCCCACTCCCCCTTCCCAATCCCCCCCTCCCCTTTTCCCCCCAACCCCCCACTGTGGACATGATACACTAATATCGTGTTTTACTCTTTTATTCTTTTATTCTTGTCTCAATACTGCATCCGGATCCACTATATTCGTGAGGTCCACGAGGTTCGCGCTGACCATCTTCACACCACTATAGCAACGTGACGTCACATGACCTCGCGGCGTCATTTTGACGCCGCGTTGCCATGGCGACGCAAGGAGGAAGCCACCGGAGTCACTGGTAAGTTAGGTTTACAGAGGCCCTGCAGCTCCCCCGGCACTTAATTTAAGTGCCTTCGGGAAGCGCGCGGGGCCTCTGTAAACCCCGCGCCCCCCCCGCACCAGGAAGCGTGACTGCAATACCGTTGCAGTGTTACAGTCTACTTTTCACAAGGCACGGGATGGGAAGACCAAGGTGCTATGTAGTAGCACTGTAAGAAGCCAGTTGTACTATAGAACCCATAGTGGTCTCCTTGCAAGGAAGGCAGCCGCTGTGAAGAGACAGTCGAGAATGGGACTAAAGAGTGTCCATGTTTGTAAGATGAGAAAGACCTCACAGTTTGTTCAGCAACACTCCCAACGGAGTAAGTTAAGGGGACAAGAAAGACAGGCCCAAGCCTTTGAGTCTGCCGACTGTAAAAGAGAGGCATCAGGGGCTGCACTTGGGGTTAAAAAGACCCCCACCCAATTTGAAGTTCTGAAAATAAAGTATGTGAAACTCAACACTGAAGATATGCTGATGGAAAAAGGTCCAAAACCCATCACCGCTAAAGCGGAGTTGCTGTCTTCACAGGAAAAGGCCAAACAGTCACTGGCAAGAATATGCAATAAGCTGACCAAAGTCAAGGCTCTTTTACAGGGTGAAGGAGTCTCTGAACACAAGGAGATAGTGAGATACCAGTCCTCAGGCCCAGATGGCCTGGTAATTACCCCAAAAAGAAAATGCCTAAATTGGAAGGCAAGAAAAAAAAAAGGGGGAGGGAAGGGCCGACGTCAGACATTTTCGCCAAAGATGCTGGTGCACGGGAATGGTGCACGGGCCGCTCCACAGGACAATGTTTCGCTGGGGAGAGGGATATGTGACAGAGTCACTGACTCAGTAGGCTGTGATAGTGGATGGAGAGATGCTGCAGCCAGTTCACAGAGTGTTAATCTCCTCAGAGAGAAAGAAGCACACCTAATTAAGCAGGAGGCCTGAGAGACTGCAGGTTTAAAAGCAGGAAGTGACACACACACAGAGAGCTTGTTTTTCCACAGGAAGGTGGAGAGAACTCTCCCGGCTAAGAAGCCGTTGCTGTTGCTCTGGTCCATATATAGGATGGTCCAAGAACAACCACAGAAAAGAGATCCCATAGATTTGCACTCAACTTAATAATATCTCTGAGTAGATGGAAACAAATTATCATTAGTATACGCCCCTTATCCCGCCCCCAGGAAGTGTATAAATACGTACATCAGAGGAACGAATGAACACTCCTCCCCCCTTGAAGAAGCGCCAAGAGGCGTGAAACGATCATCGGGTGTCAGGCGACGCGCTAACTAATGACGTCAGCCGGTTGCTGTTCTGGAGTTTGAGACGGAGCATGAGATAATGCCAGTAACCCTGCAGCTGACTGGTTGTATGAACGAATGGGTTGAAATGCGCACCACACTAACTGTGCACAACTAAGGAAATTATTTGATTCCATTGTGAGGAGTACATACAGTAATATGGGATTATTATTGCATAGTATGTGGTGATGCTTTATGGATATTTTGGGCTTACTAAAGCCGGTTAACTTTGTTTGTCAAGACGCAGCACGGGAGGCATACTACAGCCTGCTCGCGCAGACATTGAAGCCATCAGCTTTTGGTGCTATATATAGACGCATACTACTGAGCTCTGTATTTGTATGATTACAATATCTATTCATATTAGAGTGTGTACCTATTTTAGGCACTCATATGCGCTATTAACCATACTTTATTGCATGCTGGAATACTCCGTTGTTACTTTCATTAGAGCACTTTTTAGGTGATTTTATATATAAGTTAAAATTATAAATAATTTTGTATGTATTTTTATTAGAAGAGTATATTAGTATTTAATAAATAATTTTTTGTTTTGTGTTTTTAAACCTTCTGGTATCCTATATGTTTTGGAAATTTGTTTCCATCTACTCAGAGATATTATTAAGTTGAGTGCAAATCTATGGGATCTCTTTTCTGTGGTTGTTCTTGGACCATCCTATATATAGAGTGTTTCTATTTCCCGTGCACCACTTAGTGTATACAATACTCATGTGTTTTGAATATTAAGGTTGAGCAGTGGTTTTCTACCCCCTACGTTGTTGCTCTGGTCCCCCAGTCCTGCGAGGAGCTTTGCTGCTGGGACCAGCTGGAACCCCAACCCAGGATAAAGATCAAGATCGCTGCGAGGCTGGACATAGCCTGCTCCCCGGAACCGTGTTCCTGTTGCTAATGGAGCGGCAAAATAGATAAGACTTTATTCTTATACGTATCGTTATCCTTTGTGTAGCATGTTTTGGGCATGACCAGGTTAGCTGGCTGTCCTGTTAGTAAGGGCTCAAGAAGTGAGTTAGTGTCCCCAACGGGACTAGGCTTTAATTTTCAAGAAAGTAGTTTCTTACAGGGACAGTGCACCCGTACTTATTTTGGTTGTGGCTAATAAACCACTAGTGTTTAAAGTTTCCCATCGTGTCTAGCGTCTTACTGACCCCGCTGCGAGGCCGTCCTGCCACAGAGGGTATGGGGGCAAGTGGTAGAGGGAGAAGAGGCGATCAACAGCGACACATCCTCCTCTGAGACAGTGGAAAAAGAGTCAAGGAAGGCAGGAGGAGAGTTAGGAAGAGGTGTAGGATGGGAGGAAGAGGACAGAGGGGATGTTCTGACGTATGGATTCCACCTTTTCCTTAAAATAGTCAGCAAAGTCCTGAGCGGAGATGGAGGAAGGAGAGACAGCTGAGGGTGGTTTGAGTAGAGTATCAAAGACAGAGAACAGTCGGCGTGGGTTAGACTTGTACATGTTGATTAGTGAAGAAAAGTAGGCTTGTTTAACTTGCGAGAGGGTAGAGTTGAAACAGGATAGCATAAATTTGTAGTGAAGGAAGTCTGCGAGAGTATGAGATTTCCTCCAGAGGCGTTCAGAGGAACGAGTGGAGGAACGCAGCATGCGCGTGTGGGAATTTAACCAGGGTCTAGGGTTAGAAGGGCGAGGGCGGCAGAGAGAAAGCGGGGCATGTAGATCAAGAGAGGAGGACAAGGCAGAGTTGTAGTTCCTGACCAGGTTGTCAGGGTCTGTAGCAGAGCTGAGAGGAGAGGGAGGAGTGTAAAGTGGACTCAAAGTCAGGTAAGTGAATAGAGCGCAGGTTTCTGCAGAACCGGGGGGTAGATAGAGGTGGGGAAGGGGAGAAGCGAAATAGAGAGAATGAGATGAGGTGATGGTCAGAGAGAGGAAAGGGGGCAATGGAGAAATCAGAGAGAGAGAAGTTTTTAGTGAAAACCAGGTCTAAGTAGTGGCCATCCATGTACATTTTAATACTAGTGTACATATGCATGGGGGTCTCCTGAGCTGAACCGCATTGGTTTCAGCCTCGGGGACCCCTACTTCATGAGATACAGGCCTTGTTATGGGGTGCCGGTATCCCCCTGTGCTTTTAAAGCTCCCGCGTCACGTGACCGGGGGATTTAAATCCTGCAGGGGGATCCCTGCACCCCATAACTGGGCTTGTATCTCATGAAGTAGCAGGTCCCCGAGGCTGAAACCAATGCGTTTCAGCTCAGGAGACCCCTGCTCATGTTTACTAGTATCAAAACACACATATCAATAAAAAATAACTAATTACCGTAGCGGATAGCCGCTATGGTAATGAAGCTGCATTAATGTAATTTTTATTAATAGTGTGCGGGAGCAGGGGGTCTCCTGAGATGAACTGCATTGATTTCAGCCTTGGGGACTCCCTGCTTCCCGAGTTACAGGCCCAGATATGGGGAGCCGGTATCTCCTTCCATTATTTAAATGTCCCGCGTCATGTGACGCAGACGCTTTCAAAATGGCGGCGACACTGGCATCTGATGCCCCATACCGGGGCCTGTAACTCGGGAAGCAGGGTCTCTAAGCCAGAAATCAAAGCGGTTCAGTTCAGGGGACCCCCTGCTCCCGCACACTATTTAAAAAAAAATACATTAAAGCAGCTTCATTACCTTAGCGGCTATTCGCTAAGGCAATGAAGGGGTTAAGGCCAAATAGCATGTTTATTGGTGGCAATCCACTTCCTGCTCCCATATTCCTGAAATATTATGCCATGATTCTGCACACCTCCGATAGGAATGTCCAAATAAATTACATTTAATCTTTGTACAACTTGCCCTCTCGTGGCCCACAGACTGGCACAAGTTGCATTTTAGAACATCACAAGAATTACTTAAGTCTCTGGCTGAACCACATCTATTGCACAAGGTTGGCTGACCATAGTAAAAACAGTTTCTTTTTTCTCTACCAATGAAGAAAGAGTTGGGCAGATGTTTTGTTACATTGCCATGTCGCCAAAGTCTGACTTGTACTTTCCAGCCTCCTATCCAGATGTCCTCTTCATCCATTATTCTTGTAGGTGGAGGCAGTACTTCACTTTGTCTGCCAAACCTGTCACGGAGACCAGGCTATTTACACGTTTTTACCAGGATCATGCATTGAGCAAAACGAGTTAATGAAATAAATTGTAAATTTATTGCCAGGAAAAGGCAGACACACAATGTTACACAAAATACAGGCAAAAAACACACTTACTTGGGAATTGGGGTTAAAAAACTATACTTTCCTAGGTGTAGGAGCTTATCAATCCAAAGCTTACCCTAAAATGTCTTGGAACTGAAATCAACCTGCAGTTCTAAACGCCACAGCTACCCTCTCTCTCCAAAGGGCTGGAATTCAGTTGGTGCTTAGAATCATTAGTAAGCTTCGAGAGAACTTTGAGAAACCTTGGAGAACACACTATCTCATGGGCGCAAGGTGTTATAATATCTCTGACTTTCATTCAAAAAATACTATAGCCCAATCCAAAGCGTGAGAAATTTCTCTGCCGCCAATTAGAGATAAGCTGGTAGACAAAACAGGGTTACCTGGAAATCTTAATGAACCAAGGGGCATGAGCAATTTGGCACCTCTGGCCCTGATTTCCTTCAATGCCACCCAAATGATAGGCTCCTGCCAGTCTGGTGGGGCAAATGGAGATGCAAATAGCGTCCATTGATCTCAGGACATGGATACTTGTCCTTCCCTTCTGTCCAAATGGTCTTGATACCTCAGACACATCCTCTGTGGCTTTCATCTCCACCGTATGAGTAGACACAGTGGCACGAAGTTGGTAGCCCACTGGCCCACTCAGAACACTGGCTCTGAACGTCCTAGCTCATCTCTGTGCACAAATAGATATGTTTTAAAACACACTGTTCCATAAAATATACACTTTAAAAATATCCTAAGTCTTTTGGTTATGGGAAATAGAATAAGAAGCTGCACGTTATTTCTTACTAGCCATATTCCCCACACTCTATACAATAAAACCTTAGGACTGGACTTTTAAAAGTCCCCTAACAACCTTGTAGATGATTGGAGTACTCCCAGACCCCTATACTGGGTCTGGGTGACCTGGGCATTCCCATTAACCTAGGGACCCCATGACTGTTTCAGGCACACCTCACGTCACTATGCCCCATATACCTTTCTGTGCTGTGCTGAAGCAGGGACCCCTAGTGGTGAGTTGCGCAAGCGTTTTCAAGGGGAGTTATTACCGAGACAATGTGTCTACATGCAGCCAGGCATCCGACCTGATTCCTGAGTACATATTATAGGGGAACCAGACTCTGGGCCCTGACTAGATAGATACAATCTGTCGACACTTTCTCCGCAAACCCTCACCCCCTCCCTCAGACTCATACCACAGCAATCCCTAATTGCTGGCATCCCTGGAAAGGTAAAAACACAAACATTCTTTATGCTTTTACAACAGTTGGGGTCCAAGAGCTGACACTCCTGAACCCCAAAACGTGGATCAGAGGTAACCAAACAGGCTTAACCTTTATTAGTGAGCCTGGTTACCTCTTCACCGTCACAAAGCCATATCAGATTCGTGTCTGAAGAGAATTGTTACAGACTTTGTTTCCGGTTTAGACACAGGATCAGCTACAAAGAACTTCCATAATTCTGTGTTTTTAAGACTCTCATATCTTGATATCTTGTCTGGAAATAATCCAAAGCCTGAGGTCTCTTAAAGCTGACATCATACTCACAGGAGCCCGGAACATGGATAAGTGCATACATTTCATCTGCACCGAAGACCAAGGATTCTTTTAATTGATGTCTTCCAATAAAAATCCTGTCAGGGTTCATCTCCTCTCCAAAGGTTGAGCATTTCTGGCCCACAGCGCTCACAAATTATCTCCCACTCCAGGCTGAATGAGGTTCTATATGAGCTGGGGTTACTTTAATACAATTAGTTTGCTTTACACCAACTTCTGATTGGGCCACTCTTTTTCCAGGAACTATCTGCATAGAAGCAGCAATTTCAGTCTCTACAACTTTCATTTCACTTCTAGGCACTACAGGGTTAATGCTGTCTCCATTGCTGCTAATTACCACCTGTTGTTCTCCCCTCTCAGGGTTCTGAATCACAGGACCTGCTAATGAGCAGGGGGAGGGTTCTGTAAGTCCAGATGTGCATGGGTTCTCTGGCTCACTGCTCTCAGGTACAAACTCCATTTCCAGCTGATTTCCTCCCAGGGTTTCTTGGTTCTTACTTTGCTGCTCTCCAGAATTCTTTGTGTAACGGGTATTCCCCCACCCAATCGCAGATAGAGTGTAAGTGCGGAGAACTTGGCGTTACCAGGTGTGGTGCTTTACCTGTTAGGCTCACAGGAGGGCTGAGCTTCCGCCGCGGGGAACCTGGGGCACGTATAATACTATGAGTAACCGTGTACTCGGTGCAGCGCCTCCACCTGCGATGGCTCCCACCAGAGGGGGAGTGGTTCCTCGCAGGACTATATATATATATATATATATCACTACACACACAGCATGTAAACCAACCAATGACTTTACTATTGCAAACGTACTTGTGCAGAGGAATAACCGGTGTCCCTCCCTAGAGGAGACACTAACTATGGCTTCTCGCAGGACGCAACCTCCTTCCACCGGATGATCCCACCCTGTGTCCAGTAACCCCGCACAATATGTCCCTTCAAGTGATATAGATGTGTGTGACTGCGCAGCCACTAGTCCCGTGTGAGTACTCTGTTGGTGCACTTTATAACGATACCTGCCCTGGCTCCAGCCGCGGGTGCCGCTATACCCTTGGGTTTGGATCCGCCATGACGTTCCACGCGTGGGGTGAATTCCGGCGTGGATAATATCACCGCAGCTCCGCACCGTCTGTATCTTGGCGGGGTCCCTGCTTGGCGTGGCCTCCGGGAAGATAGTCTTTACATATAATATATAGGGGTCTGAGCCCAGATCTCTGGGGACGTGCAGCGTCCGCTGTGTTCCTAACTAACTGCTGAATAATAAGGGGCAGGATCCCTAACCTGGGGCCTGTCCCTTAAACAACACAACACTACTGGTGGCTCAGAGCTATCTGGGGCCTAGGGGGCTGCTGGCCTAGTGCAGGGAGTCACTGACTCCTGCACCCTACCGCCTTCCCCTAGCTGCTCCGGTCGCCGACTGCCTAACGTGCTCAGAGCCCGCGAAATGTATCAATCCCTCTGTGCAGGGAGATACTGTAGCCCTATTGGCTCCCTGGCATCACGTGGGGCACTGCGGGGGCTCATGGGACTTGTAGTCCCTTCTAAGAGCCTGTCCCTGGTAGGCTAGGGTTCGCGCGCTTGCTGCTCGCGCATGCGCAACTGTCCCGGCCAAGATGACGGCACTCTGCACGGGGAGCCGCCGACAGTCCTAGCGACGTGCCCACGGCCCTGACAACCGGCCACTCGCGTCCCCGGCAACCTCCGCTCCGGTTCCCGTCTGCCCCTCACCCCTGCAATCGCCGACGGGTCCGCCATTGGGCTCGGCGGCACCCTCGATCGGCAGCTAGGTGAGGGAGGGCGACGGGCAGAGGGGGACATGGCTACATCCTCCCCCTGGTGAAAACATCAACGTCCCCGCTTGAACCAAAGCATACATAACCATATATATAATAAAAAAATGCAGTTCTTGAGTACAACTTAACGATTGCTCTACACGAGATTGTACATTTCAACAAACATATTTATAACTGAGGCTAGCTTGGCTTTAGTTTGCTGCTGAGACTCAAGGTGGGTGCCCCTAATGAATCATAAGCCACTCTAGTGGGAGGACGTCTCCCTCGCTGACTTTTGCTTCGTCTCGGTCTCAAATTCTTTCATCTTGAGAGATATATCGTAGGCTTGAGGCCTAGACCTCGCAGAGGGTTAACATTTTGGAGAAAGTCTCTTTGTAACTGAACATTGTCTCTTTGTAACTGAACATTGTCTCTTTGTGGCCAAAACTCGGGGTGGTTGGATCTAACGATTGATCGTGATGAACTCTCTGAAATGGTTTTTGACCGCAGGCCCATTTACCCTTTCTCTTCGGGAGGTTCGCGGCG
>WSYH01006767.1:15818-36298 GCA_036426205.1 Ascaphus truei
TGGACAGGATAATTCTTTTCACTAGGGGTCAGACTTCTACTTGCATAGGCCACCGGTCGCAGCCCAGTAGGATACTTCTGGTTTAGCACCGCTCTCAATCCGTTAAGGCTGGCATCTATGTGCAAGATGTAAGGCTTCTCCGGGTCAGCATAAGACAGGACTGGAGCTTCCGTTAAACTCTTCTTAAGCCCTTTAAAAGCTTCTTCACATGCTGGTGTCCACCGATCCCCGAAGGGTGTTCTCGGAGTGGTCTTCTTCTGCTTGGGTTCTTCTGGATAGACTTTCAGCAAGTTGTTCAGCACAGCCGCCTGCTTGGAATATCTATCTACAAACCGCCGATAGTACCCGCAAAACCCGAGAAAGAACCTCAGTTCCATCACATTCTCGGGTCTCGGCCAATTCACCACCGCCTCTACCTTGGCTGGATCAGTAGCCACTCCATCAGCCAATACTATATGGCCCACATAAGTGACCGAGGTCCGGCAGAAACGACACTTGTCTAAAGAGAGTTTCAATCCTTCTTGACCCAGCCGGTCCAGCACCTTCATCAGCCGAGTCTCATGTTCTTCGAGAGTTGTTCCGAACACAATTATGTCGTCCAAGTATACCAGACACTCACGAGGACACATGTCGCCAATCGTCTTCTCCATAAGCCGTTGAAAGGTGGCAGGGGCACCGAAGATACCTTGGGGCATCCGGGTGAACTGATAGAAGCCCAACAGACAGACGAATGCCGTCTTTTCCTGATCTGCCGTGCTCATGGGAACCTGGTAGTATCCCGATCGAAGGTCCAACACGCTAAACCACTGGCTTCCGGATAATGCACTGAGGATCTCTTCTATGCGTGGTAGCGTGTATTGGTCAGGCACCGTACGTTTATTCAGAGTTCTGTAGTCCATGCATAATCGCACGGACCCATTCTTCTTGCGGACCACCACAATCGGCGAGGCATAAGGACTTCAAGATTCGATCACTATACCAGCAGTTTCCATCTCTTTCAAGACACCCCGCACATCTCCTACATCTCGAGGGGCTATACGCCGAGACGTTTCTCTAAACGGAGTCTCGTCATTCAGACGGATGGTGTGCTGAGCCCTTCTACTGCATCCCACATCCATCTCGCTAGTAGAGAACACTCCCCGTCTCTCTCAACTGAGCATGTAGCCTCTCCTTCCATTCCTCTTCCAGGGGAGACTCTCCGAAGTCAAATTGTAGGTCCTCAGGCTCTCCCCTCACGTGGGCGGCCTGGACGGTTGCTGTATCATCTACAGGATCCACCGGTAAACTCTACCCAGCCGTTGTCCTCGTTCCAGTGACACCGTATGAAGCGACATGTTCTGGATAGTCACCTTAACCTTCCTGGGGACTTTGGACGACCACTCTCGTACTTCAGGTATCATCCGATATCCCCAATGGAGTTCAGACTCGGGAAGGGTCTCTAGCGAAAAGTATCGGTCCTGTTCATACCGTTTGGGGTACGCGATCAGCGCCGTCACACACTGTACTCCTCCTGGCGGAATCTCCAGTAACCCTTGCTCTAGATTAAAGATATCGCCATATTCTTCTTCATATGCCACTCGATAGCATTCTTCCTGTAGGCCAGGGGCTATATTCAGGGATGCCAACGGTAGCTCACCGGCTTCTTGCAGGAAGGAGCGAATCACCGACCTCACTATATCGGCATTCGTGCCCAGTATGATGGGGGCACTGGGATGTTCTCGAGCCTCCGGGCAGACCAGGGCTTCCACCAACATGGGGTGCGACTTGTTAGTGTTCAACTGGAGGATGTCTAGCTTGATCGCCACTATTCCGTTGATGGGGTAATCATATTTGCTCAGCCCCCACAAAGTCATCTTTTCGGTGGACTGCAAGGGCAGATGGCTGAGGTGCTGGTCATAAAATGGATGGTAGATGGTCACCTGTGACCCAGTATCCATCAATGCGGAAGAATAGATCCCCTCCACAGCGATTCTGATTATGGCCGTGGGCCCTACTCGGCAGTAAGCGTCTGGTTGTGGATTCTCGGTTGGGACAGCACCCCTTGATTCTTCTTCTATCTCCACGGATAATGCCGGGAAGGAAGTGAGGGCTTGCTGTGCCCGTACCGTGTAGGACTTGGCAACCGTATGGGGTTTTCGAGGATTTGAGCAGAACCTTGCGATATGTCCGTCTTCCCAACAGTTGTGGCAGCGTAAGTCCGGGCGCGATCTTGCCCAGCCTGAGGACTGGGGGGGCGATCGGGACACTTCAGTAGCCTCCACATCCTTCTCTTTCTTGGTCCCCCTTTCTTTAGGTACTAGTGCTTCCTTGGCATCCTCCTTGCGGCCGTCCTTTCCTTTCTTAGGGGTGTGAAAATGCAGTTGTACCTCATGCCTCCGGATATATCGTATTTATTCCATGTAGCTGGGTGGTGTTGCAGTGACTGGGGCACCTCGCATCAACATAGCTGTAGTGTCCAGAGGCAACAAACCTTTCAGTAGTTGCTTGTATCGATGCCGGTCCACTTCCGCGGCCACCACAATCTTTTTTGACAGGAGAGTCCCCAGGGACAGCTGGAGCTTGCGGACGAACGCGGACAAGTCTTCTCCTTCCCTTTGTCGAAGAGCTTTGAATTTTGCCATCAGCTCATCTTCATCGTCTCCACACGCAAAGGAGTGAGCATTTCTAACAACTCATAAACCGTCACCTCTCCTTCTACTTCCCGATGCGTTCGAACCAGTAGCGCAGCTGGGGGTCGGAGACTCTCCACTAGTCGTTGCCGCTTGACGGCCTCGGGACACGACCATTCAGCTAATATATGGATGGTATGTTCTCTCCATATTTCAAACCCTTCTTCTCCGGTAGGTGTCGGTAGTGTTCCAGAAAAGGGCTTTAGTTTCCTGTAATTTTGAGATTGCGAGGCGAGAGTCACTGTTTCGATAAATTGAGGCACAGTCATATTCAGGGGGAACTCACCAGGGATGGGGCCACTGTCAGCCCCGAAATGGTCAGTAGGGGGGGCCAGAGCAATTGTTGAGGGCCCATCAGGGACAGGGGACGACAGTAATTGCCTCTGGGCCCAGCTAGTGGCTCCCTTGAATGCACTTGAAAAAAAGGTCACTAGGGGTGGGCGAGAAGTACTGGCAGGGGTACTTCATATGGGCGCTATTGTCTGCCAGTCGCTGGTAGAGGGTTCATCCGCGACCAGTTCAGTGGTTGGAGAGCGTGGAGAGGTGACTACCTCTCTGATTTCGGGTAGGGCTGCAAATACTACCGGATAGCCTCCGGGCCTTGTAAGGTCTGGGGCACATTTTCCCGGCATATCTCCTGTCCTGCCATAAATAGCATGGTGCTCCATTCAAAGTTGAGGTCATATTCCCGTGGCCCTATGCGCTCCAAAGTGTCAATACCCAGCAGTTTCCCTAATGAGTATCGTATTTTGCTCGCGGACGCTGTGACCGGGAAGTTCCCTACAGCTACTACATGACTGGGTGGTTCGCTGACCTTGAAGGCCCACGTGTGGACTTCCGGGCTGGACGGGGAGAACATGATGAGCAATTTGGGTAATTATACACAATTTTACTAGGCACCCCAGGTCTGAATCTCAGCAGCGCCTCCAAATGTAACGGGTATTCCCCCACCCAATCGCGATGAGTGTAAGTGCGGAGACTGGCTTTACCAGGTGGGCTTTACTGTTAGGCTCACAGGAGGCTGAGCTTCCGCCGCGGGAACCTGGGCACGTATATTTATATGGTAACCGTGTACTCGGTGCAGCGCCTCCACCTGCGATGCTCCCACCAAAGGGGGAGTGGTTGCCTCGCAGAACAATATATATATATAATATATATATATATATATTTACCCAACACACAAGCATGTAACCAACCAATGACTTTACTATTGCAAACGTACTTGTGCATATGTTAGACCGGTGTCCCTCCCTAGAGGAGACACTAACTATGGCGTCTCGCAGGATGCAACCTCCTTCCACCGGATGATCCCACCCTGTGTCCAGTAACCCCGCACAATATGTCCCTTCAAGTGATATAGATGTGTGTGACTGCGCAGCCACTAGTCTCGTGTGAGTACTCTGTTGGTGCACTTTATAACGATACCTGCCCTGGCTCCAGCCACTAGTGCCGCTATACCCTTGGGTTTGGATCCGCCATGACGTTCCACGCGTGGGGTGAATTCCGGCGTGGATAATATCACCGCAGCTCCGCACCGTCTGTACCTTGGCGGGGTCCCGTCTGCCATTGGCAGACCGCAGTCCCTGCTTGGCGTGGCCTCCGGGAAGATAGTCTTTACATATAATATATAGGGGTCTGAGCCCAGACCTCTGGGGACGTGCAGCGTCAGCTGTGTCCCTAACTAACTGCTGAATACTACTAAGGGGGCCGGATCCCTAACCTGGGGCCTGTCCCTTAAACCACACAACACTACTGGTGGCTCAGAGCTATCTGGGGCCTATGGGGCTGCTGGCCTAGTGCAGGGAGTCACTGACTCCTGCACCCTACCTCCTTCCCCTAGCTGCTCCGGTCGCCGACTGCCTAACGTGCTCAGAGCCCGCAAAATGTATCAATCCCTCTGTGCAGGGAGATACTGTAGCCCTATTGGCTCCCTGGCATCACGTGGGGCACTGCGGAGGCTCATGGGACTTGTAGTCCCTTCTAAGAGCCTGTTCCTGGTAGGCTAGGGTTCGTGCGCTTGCTGCTCGCGCATGCGCAACTGTCCCGGCCAAGATGACGGCGCTCTGCACGGGGAGCCGCCGAGAGCCCTAGCGACACGCCCGCGGCCCTGACAACCGGCCGCTCGCGTCCCCGGCAACCTCCGCTCCGGTTCCCGTCTGCCCCTCACCCCTGCAATCGCCGACGCGTCCGCCATTGGGCTCGGCGGCACCCGCGATCGCCAGCCAGGTGAGGGAGACCTGGCTACATCTGTAGCAGAGGGGGACCTGGCTACATCTGTAATTTCTTTAACTTCTCCCAGCTTGGGAGTCTGAGAACCCAACATCACAGGTGTCTGCTGCTTTCTTTGCATGCAATGGGCATTTAACCAAATCTTCTACTGCTTCTGCTATTAACCCCTGGGATGCTGGAAGCTCCTAGCTCACAGTCTGATACACCCTGAGGTGAGTCCCCTTTCCTGAGAACTTTTAATGCGTCTCTTAGTGGAGTTCTGGCTTCTTGTACCACAACATGAATCAGTGCCTTGCTCTGCACTTTGCTCTGCACTCTGTTAAACGCTGTGGGTTAGCATTTCAATTTTCAAAAGGGAACGTTTCTGTTTGGCAGGACCCACTGTTATTTTAGTAATCTCACGCAGATTTTATATATCCTTCTTGCAGCCGCTTCTCTCATAACTGTAACATTTCTTTAATTCAATGTTTTCTTCTTCCACCTCTGCCTTCTTCCTGTTATACCTCTGCAATAAAGCTTGGTTCTCATCTTTCTTAAGCAGATTCTGTTCTGCTCTTTCCTTTTTCTCCAAACTCCCCTGTAACTTGCAATCAGGCTCCCCAAGGCCTACACCACTGCTGCAGCCTGCAGCCTCTCCTACTTCCATCTCCACCACACAGCCACCAACCCCTGGGTCTAAGGCCCGGGCCATAGAGGGGTGAGGCTATCCGAACCGCGCTGAGGCTCGCCTGCTGAAATGTGGGCGATTTCATGCCCATACAGGCGAGCCAGCAGGCGCGATCGGAGCCGGGGGGAGGTGGTTGGAGGCGGGGCAGTGACGTCGCTGGGCCAATCGCCCGCGACGCACTGACGTCGACGTCACGGTGCCGACGTCACGGCGCCGTGACGTCGACACTGCTGTGCTGTGATTGGAGGTTTTCAGCTGACAGCGCGCTGAAAAACAGCTTGGCGCTCGGCTGAAACCTCCATCTCGTCAGCACGCCTGCGGACGCTCGCGTGAGCCCCCTCTCAAGGCATCCTCATTGAGGATGCAGGGGCTCAGCGCAGAGCGTCCGCACGCCTCAGCATAGCCTGTCCTTCTATGGACTCGGCCTAAGGCCATCCTGGCTCCCCTGCAGGAGCTCACCTGCAGCACATCCTGGAGGAGTTATAAGGAGAGGTTATAGGAGCAATTAGGGGAGGAGTTATAGGGAGCGGTTAAAGGAGCAGTTGTTCTCTATGAGGTTAAAGGACATGTTTTAGCGTGTGGCCCAATGCTTTCTATAGGGGTAACTGCTGAGTCTTAGAGGGTTTCCTGCTTCCTCCTGAACAATGCGAGGGACAAGGTTTCACGCTATCAGACCATATATATCTAGCGGCAGGCTAGCTAACTAAATCACTGTCTTATGTTATTACCCAGATGAGTTTCAGCGTGTGCTTTTAATTAAGACTGGTATCATGTTTTCAAAAGGCTGAAGGGGCCGGTGGGTGGGGGGGGGGGGGGGGGGCGGGACAGGGAGGGGGAACCAGGAGAGGTGACAGGGAGGAGGGAGAGGAGACAGGGAGGGGGAACCTGGAACCAGGAGATGGTACAGGGATGGGGAACCGGGAGAGGGAAGAGGGGACTGAGATAGGGATAGGGGCTGGGAGATTGGACAGGGGACCAAGAGGTGGGACAGGGAGGGGGACTGGGAGAGGGGCCCAGGAGAAGGGCCAGCAGAGGGGACCAAGAGAGGAGACAGGGGACCGGGAGAGGGACTGGGAGAGGGGACAAGGGACCAAGAGAGGGCAACAGGGAGAGGGGCCGGGAGAGGATCCTGGGAAAAGGGGGCAGGGAGAGGGACCGGGAGAAGGGGAGATCTCCCCTGCACCTGCACTCCAGACAATCACTGTTCCCACAGTTCCCACAGTTTGTCCATTGGTTACTCTCTCCTACATATGCTCAGCTGTGCCACTAGCATTTTGTCTGAGGATAGAACCAGTTACATTGTTCTTACCTCTCTCTGCCTCCACAGTCTTGCCTTGTCTTGCTGCTCTTCATTCTGTGTACCGACCCGGCTTTCCTCGATGATTCTTCTCTCTCCAAACCTGACCTCGACAACCAGACAATGACAACCCTACTCTCTCCAATCCTGAACCCGACTAATAGTACCTGCAACGTTCCGTACCTCTCCTACTCTGACCTCGGCAAGTATATCGACCACCCGCACCATCCAACTCTGACCTGGCTAACCCGACCCAATCTACACTCCAGGCATGCCCCGTGGCTGTGGGTGACGTTTTATCCATTCCCACCTCAGCACCGTGGTCCTGCCTTGTTTGTGCTGAGCACAGCGTGACAGGGACATGGAGAGTAGACTGAGAGATGGGACAGGGAGAGGGGACAGAGTGGGGCTTGGAGAGGGAACAGGAGACGTGAGAGGGGCCAGGATATGGGTCACTTGTAATGTGCGCTCACCACAAACTGGATGAGACCACAAGGCTGAAGTGGGGATGTTAGTAGCCACCGACCTATAATGACGTGACCGCGTCCGGAGTGCAGAGTAATGGTCGAGTAGCCAGGTCAGGGTAGGAGAGGTCTGGGTGGTAGTAATACTCATTGTGGTCTAGGTATGGAGAATGTAGCATCATTGTAATCCGGAGCCATGGTCAAGGGGGAGAGAGAGTAGAATCGTTGTTATCAGAAGCCGTGGTCAAGGGATCAGAGAAGGCAGAGGTCCAGGTACAAGCTGTGGTCAAAAATAGGAAGCAAACAAGAATAGGCAGGGCAGCAGGAAGCTTTGAGGTAAGCACACAATACGTAAACAGGATTTATGCTCAGCCAGTTTGCCAGAGGGCTGGCTGAGCATATAAAGCACAAGCAGCCAATGGAGAAGGAGCAGGAGGGTGTGGGCAATCAGTAGTTACACTGGCGACACACTTTATTCGAGCGTGGCTAGTCCCACGAATTCGGGTATACCCGGGTGTATTGAGGTTTGTGACTGTTTTCTGCCCGAGTGCATTGAGGTATTTTCCATGCAGGGATTTAAGCATTTTATTCCCGCTGGCTGCAATACTGCACAGTATATATATATATACTGCATTACAATTCATGAATTTATGCCACCTGGTAGACACGCGAAGCATTGCAGCCTATTAAATCCTAATCATTATCATTTAACAGATTAGCCGCCCGTCAGCCAGGCATGAACCCAGGCTGGGAAGGCAAACGCAACGGGGCTTGTCAGAGGTGAGGAGCGGCGCATTCCAGGTACCTGCCAGGTACATACTGGGTATTTGCTCGAATAAAGTGTGTCGGTGCAGTAGACGTAAGATGTCCTTTGATAGGCTGGAGAGGGATGCACTACAGGTGTCGAGCAGCTGATAGGGGTAGTTACCCGTTATTTGCCTGTGGCCACGGGGTACCTGCACATGGGTGATGCGCGCTGCCCGTGTCGTCACTGTGGCGGGACCTGGAATCTGGACTTGGTGCTTCTCCCCTCCAGGCAGTGCGGCACCTGCGCGCCAGTTGTGGCTGACGCACGCCACCTGTGACTTCGCGGGACGCATCACGGGGGCAGGACCTAAACCTGATCCTGACAGTACCTCCCCTTCAGGGGCGACCTCCGGACATCCCAGGGATGGTCTAGAGAGAAACCTCCAATGGCAGGCCCGAATGAGCCTGGAGGCATGTAATTGTTCTTGTGGAATCCAGGAGCGCTCTTCGGGGCCAAAGGCCCTCCAATGAACCAGACACTGGAGTTTACCCCTGGAAATTCTGGAGTCCAGAACCAACTGGACTTCAAACTCTTGTTGACCCTCCACTAGCAGAGGTTGAGGAAGATGTTCCGGAACAGGCGACTGGGGGGCCTGAATGAAGGGTTTGAGGATGGAGGTATGAAAAACGGAGAGATCCTCATGGATGCTGGCAAGTGTAGGCGATAGCAAACGGGCCAATAAACCTGGGTGCCAGTTTAGTGGTGGGAACCTTTTAACGAATATTTTTAGTAGATAGCCATTCCTTTTGACCTGGGTTGTAAGTAGGGGTATCGCCGACGATGCCGATCTGCCTGTTTCTTTTGTATGGATACTGCTCTTTTGAGGTTCTCCTGAATTCTCCCCCAAGACTCCTGAAGTTGTTGGATCCTGTCTTCCACTGTGGGTACCTCAGATCTGGGGCCTGTGAAATGGAGTGCTGAGGGGTGAAAACCATAGTTGGTGAAGAAAGGTGAGTTCTGTGTTGACTCATTTCGTAGGTTGTTGTGGGAGAATTAGGCCCATGGCAAGATGTCTGTCCAATTGTCCTGGGTGTCGGATATGAAGCAATGGATGAATTGCTCGAGGGATTGGTTAGTTTGCTCCGTCTGGCCATTCGTCTGAGGATGGTAGCCGGAAGAGAAATGGAGAGAAATGCCTAGTTGTTGGCAAAAGGCCTGCCAGAATTAAGAGATGAATTGGGTGCCTCGTTCCGACACAATGACTTGTGGTACTCCATGAAGGCAAAAATTTTATTTAATGAAGACTTTGGATAGTTTGACAGCGTTAGGTAGACCTTTTAAGGGGAATGAAATGGGCCTGTTTTGAGAAGCGGTCGACCACCACCAAAATGGTATTTGTTCCTTCAGACACTAACTCTACGATTAAGTTCATGGAGAGATGGGTCCATGGTCGATCTGGGATCTAGAGAGGTTGAAGCAGACCAGATGGTCTGTTACAGGGATTTTTATTCTGGGCACAAGTAGCGCACGCGATGACAAAATCCTTTATGTCCTTATGTATCCCTGGCCACCAGAATGTCTGTTCCAAAAGATCAATCGTTCTCCTAGTACTTGGGTGACCTGAGCTTCTGGACGAATGACCCCATTCCAGTACCTTCTTACGAAATGTTGGTGCCGTGAATAAGCGTCCTTCTGGCACATTGAAACCATCCGGAATGTGAGATTGAGCTTTTGTGATGTCTTATAAAGGAGTCGAACATGTTAGCTGAGAGTATACAGCTGAGGGAAGTATTGTCTTCTGACGATCGTCCGCCTTATCCTCTACTGTAAATTGATGAGAGGGAGAGCATCTGCTTTTACATTTTTTGAACCTGGTAGGTATGAAATGATGAAGTTGAATCGGGAATAAAATGACCATCACGCTTGTCATGAGCCCAAGCGACGTGCACCCTCGATGTACAGTATAATAGGTTCTTGTGATCTGTCGGTATGGTGACAGGATTCTCTGTGCCCTTGAGCAGATTCCTCCATTCTTCTATGGCTAACTTGATGGCCAGGAGTTCGCGATTGCCAACATCATAATTCTGTTCAGCGGACGAGAATCTTTTTGAGAAAAAAAAAAGCGCAAGGATGAATTCTGGCCTGAGCTGAGGCGTCTTTCTTTGGGACAAAACCGCTCTGGCCCTGACATCAGAGGCGTCCACCTCGAGCGTGAAGGGCAATCCTGGATTGGGATGTACGAGCACGGGAGCTGAGATGAAGGCCTTATTTAGTCTCTCGAAAGTCTTAATGACCGTATGAGACCGACGTGCAGGGTCGGCTCCTTTTTCTGTTAACGCCGTAATAGGTGCTACCACGAAAGAAACATTTTGGATGAATCTCCGGTAGTAGTTAGAGAAACCTGGGAACCATTGTACGGCTTTGAGAGTCACGGGAAGAGGCCAATCCAGCAGCGCCTTCACTTTGGCTGGGTCCATGGTCAGACCGGTGCTGAAAATGATGTATCCCAGAAACGATGTCGAAGTCTGATGGAACTGCACTACTCCAGTTTGGCGAATAAGTGGTTTTCCCGTAATCGTTGAAGCACCTGTTTAACGTGTCCCGAATGTTCCTGTACTGTCTTGGAGAAAATCAGTATGTCATCTAAGTAGACAATAACATATTGATCGAGGAGATCTCTAAACATTTTGTTTACGAATTCCTGGAACACTGCGGGCGCATTGCAAAGTCCGAAAGGCATCACAAGATACTCAATGTCTGTCCCAAGTGTTAAAGGCCGTCTTCCACTCATCCCCATGACAAATTCTTACCAGGTTGAAGGGTCCTCGTAGATCCAACTTGGTAAAAATGGTGGAACCTTATAGTCTGTCGAAGAGCTCAGCAATTAATGGCAAAGGATACCGATTCTTGATTGTGACCTTTTATTGAGCCCCCGGTAATCGATACAAGGTCTGAGCGATCCATCCTTCTTTTTTACTAAGAAGAACCCTGCACCAGCAGGGGAAGAAGATGTGCAAATACAGAGGGAATGTAAGTTCTACTTGATGTAGTCTTTCATAGCCTTGGTCTCCGGAGGTGACAACAGATAGGAACCTCCACACAGAGGAATGGCGCCAGGCAGTAGATCTATGGGACAGTCGAATTTCTGGTGGGGGCAGCAGTTCGTCGGCTTGGGCCTTGTCAAATACATCACGAAATTCTGCGTAGGCGTCCGGTAGCAGGACGTTTACCGGTTCTGGTACAGATAACCCAACTAGGTTCTTGGAAGGGATCGAGAAATTCTGGAGGCAATGAGAACTCCACTGTAGGGGCAGCAACTCTGTCCAGTCTATACAGAGATTATGTAATTGAAACCAAGGAAGTCCCAAAATGACGTCAACTGAAGGAGTATGAATGACATCCAGTTGAATCTTCTCTGTGTGATTCTTTCCAGTCTGTAGCTGAAAAGCTGAAAAGCTGGATGGTTTGAAGGGATATAAAGGCGGGTTGTAAGGGTCGACCATCAATGGCCTCCAGCCCTATGGGGTGATCCTTGTATATCAAAGGGATCGTGTTTTTATCGGCGAAACCCCTGATCAATGAAATTCCCATCTGACCCGGAGTCCAGAAAGGCTTGTGTGGTGGTCCTGAAGGTGTCCCCAAGTAGTGTGATGGGAATGAAGATTCTAGTTGATAGTTTGGGAGGAGAGGAAGATATGGTTTCCAGTGTGACCCTCCCGGCTCTCACTGGAATTTGGCGTTTCCCGATTTAAGAGGACAGGCAATTACCAGGTGTCCGGAGTTACCGCAGTAGAGGCAGAGTCTGGCATTGCATCTGCGCAGTTTCTCGCCAGCTGACAGTCTGTTACCTCCAAGCTGCATAGGTTCTTCAAGAGCCGGGGAGGGGAGATTAAAGACTCCTGCGGATTGAACATGAAGAGGTTGCGTACCTTGTTGGCGCCGGTTTCTCTTGGTTCTCCTCTCCTGAAGCCGTTGGTCCTTCCAGATACATAGTGCGACAAGCTCCTCTAGTTCAGTGGGGTGTTGTTGTGCCACAAGTTTGTTCTTGAGTCTTTTGGACAAGCCTTACCAGAAGTCAGCAGTCAAGGCCTCGTCATTCCAGCCGGTCTCGGCGGCTATGGTCCGAAATTCGACCGCATACCAGGCCACAGGGCGGTTGCCTTGAGAAATATTTAAAAGAGAAGAGGCAGCAGTTACCTTGCGTCCAGGAGTATCGAATACCCTGCGAAATTCTTTAGTGAAGCGTGTGATGTCACTGGTGAGATCCGGCCTCTGCTCCCAGATGGGTGAAGCCCATGCTAAAGTGTCATCCGTAAGCAAAGAAACGATGTATGCCACCATAGATGGCTGAGACAGAAATAGAGAGGGCTTTAGTTCAAAGTGAATAGAACATTGGTTAAAAAAAACGCGACAGCCCAGAGAGTCGCCGCCATAGCGGTTGGGAGTAGGAAGTCGTGGTTCCGAAGCTGCGGTCATAATCATGGGTGTTGGGGCAGGAGTCGCTGGAGATGCAGAGTGGGAGGAGCCAGGTTGGGTCTGGTCAGTGATGGCTTGAACCATGTGTTGGAGTAGTTCAATACATTGGTCCTTTTGTGCCAAGTATTTTTCCAGCTTCTTAAACATGCTGGCATGGTCATTCAAAAGTTGACCCACCTCAGCGGGACCCATGTTTGTGGGCATTCTGTAAAGTGTGCTCACCACAAACTGGATGAGACTGCGAGGCTGAGGTGGGGATGTTAGTAGCCACCGACCTATAACCGCGTGACTGTGTCTGGAGTGCAGAGAAATGGTCAAGTAGCCGGGTCAGGGTATGAGAAGTCTGGGTGACAGTAATACTCGCCGTTGTCTAGGTAAGGAGAATGAAGCATCGTTGTAATCCGGAGCCGTGGTCAAGGGGGAGAGAGAGTAGAATCGTTGTTATCCATAGCCGTGGTCAAGGGGTCAGAGAAGGCAGAGGTCCAGGTACAAGCTGTGGTCAAAAATAGTAAGCAAACAAGAATAGGCAGGATGGAGACCGATGGATAAGAGGGTGTGGGGAGTGTCCATGCTGAGATATAACAGGCCTGGCATACAGGGAGCACAGTGTGTGTCCATATTCAGAGGGAGTGGAGATCAGTGGCTTCCTGTGTATCCAGAACCACCCCCTCTGCTGTTCTGCACCCAGTTTATCAAGAACCTCCACCCTCACAGTTTTGCTCCCTGTGTAAAAATGGAAGGATTGTAACTGGGCGCTGTGGTTGCCAGGCGGCTTGTCCAAAAATACTGGACAAAATTATGAAAGGTGCGACACGCGCGAGAATCGTTGGTTAGGCATGTAATATAGTAAGCTCCGGCGCGCGCGTGGGTGCGTGCATGGCACTGCATATGCGCGTGCATGTGGCGCGCGCGTTTAGTGCCTACAGGCCAAAGGGTGATGCATGCAGCTAAGAGGCGTTGCCATGACATCACAATGGTAGGCTGCACTGTTATGGGCTCCACAGTGTCACGTGGCAAGGCAGCCGCTCGAAAATACAACGCGTGCGCATCGGAACTGGATAAACTGTCATAGGGAGACCGGTATTTATTATCGCCTCACGCGCGTCAGCGCTTAGTATAATACCAGTTTGAGGAAGAATGTTATTTATAAATGACCTGACTGTTACGTAATTTTTTCCAAATTTCACTCCAAGAATTCACCAATTTGCACCAGTTTATTTATATTCTGTTTCGTAAAACATTTTGGGAGGGAGTGGGAGGGAGCGCCCTTTCGAGTATTTTTTTAGGAAATAGAATATGAAATGGTGCAAATTGGTGCATGCTTGGAGTAACATTAGAACAAATGAAGTAATGGTCAGATCATTTATAAATATCTGACCTGCAGCCATTCTGTACATGGCGAGCAATACTTCACCCCTTCTCATCATCTCGGAACACCAGAAGGGAAGAAGAGGAGAACAGGGCCCTCAGAACTAGATAATCGCACCCGAATGATAATATAACATCGCCATGGCCAGGAATGAAGCGAAAGCTCCCCACTACCTTCATCCCTCACCCCCTCCCATCATCCTCTCACCCCCCTACTTATCCGATATCATCTCCCCTACCCATGTCATCTCTATAACTCCACTCCCTTCTTGGTCTCACACCCCCCACCCTTCATCCTCTCATCCCCCCACCCCCATCATCATGCAAGACACAGACAGGAGACACAGGACACAGGACACAGCCTGACACCTCTCGCTGTTCTCCTGTGATCAATCAGCAAAGATTTTGCTTCCCCGGGTTCACTAAATGGCTGCCTTTCAGTTTCAGTCCTTCAGTCAGCGTAACTGAGCAGCTACAATGCATCCTGACATTTCTAAGGTAATATTGTCTATTGTTACAGTTTGCAGATCAAACTGCTGGGAACATTGGCAACAAATGATCACAAACAGGAAAGTGTTAGAAAGATCTTGCACTGCTGGAGAAGTGGGATAAAACCTGCTACAGAAATCAGAGGATGCTCAGTACAGGCATACCCCGTTTTAAGGACACTCACTTTAAGTACACTCACGAGTAAGGACATAACGCCCAATAGGCAAACGGCAGCTCGCGCATGCGCCTGTCAGCACTTTCTGAACAGCAATACCGGTTCCCTACCTATACCGAACCTGTGCGCAAGCGGGGAGACTATAGAGCCTGTTACACATGCGTTATTTACATCAGTTATGCACGTATATGAGGACTGCAGTACAGTACATGCATCGATAAGTGGGGAAAAGGGAGTGCTTCACTTTAATTACATTTTCACTTTACATACATGCTCCGGTCCCATTGCGTACGTTAATGCGGGGTATGCCTGTGTTACATACATGCTCCGGTCCCATTGCGTACGTTAATGCGGGGTATGCCTGTGTTACATAGTTACATACATGCTCCGGTCCCATTGCGTACGTTAATGCGGGGTATGCCTGTGTTACATACATGCTCCGGTCCCATTGCGTATGTTAATGCAGGGTATGCCTGTGTTACATACATACTCCGGTCCCATTGCGTACGTTAATGCGGGGTATGCCTGTGTTACATACATCCGGGTATACTCCGTATTTCTTGATGTTCGGAAGAGAAGCCCGTTTACCGGTGGATGTGCGCCTGCGGATATCTACCGATGGGGTATCCAATAGGACGCACTTTCGATATGTCCAGCGACTAAGGGACAGTTTACAGCTGGCCTATAGATTGGCTGAACGGACGACTGCGCAATTGAATGCGGGAAATAAAAGGCGTTACGATCACAAAGTACGTCACAAGGAAATTCACCCCGGAGATGCGGTCCTCTTACGCAACTTAGGTGTTCCTGGGAAGCATAAATTGGCCGACCGGTGGCGGGAGGGTGTGTATGAGGTGGAGTCACAGATGCCTGGTCTTCCTGTGTACCGAATCAAGGATTCTGAAGGCCGCGTAAAAGTGTGGCATAGGAATCATCTGCTTCCCATACCTCAAGTAGGGACGGACGAATTGGAAATCCCGGCCACGGCCATAGATGGAGAAGTTGAACACACAGAGGATGGCCCAGAGACTGTAAAAATTGCCACCTCTGAGGATCCAATGGAAGGAACCTCTCAAAGGGGCCTTCCGGCCGTGGAGGCATCTCCCGAAGGAGCCACGGGTAAAGAGCCTTTTGGCCCGAACATTGATCATTTGACTCCCGTGAGTCAGCCTCTAGACCCACAAAGTCCATGTTTTACACCCCAAAGAGACTGTGCTAATGCTGAACACCCCTCAAGGGTAGAGACGGAAATACCAGTTGAGACTGAGCACTCTGCAGAGGAAGCAGAGGAGGATCAACCCCGCCGAAGTCAAAGAAATAGTCAACCTCCCATGCGAATGGCATATGATCAGTTTGGGGCACCCCATTATGAGGCTCAGCAGTGGGCTCGGTATAGGATGCAAGCTATGATGGTACTGTTTAATGAGATGTGTAACCTAATCTAGGAAAGAAGGTTGTGTACATAGTTATATATATGTGGTTAGGTAGTCCAGCGGGGACGCTGGATTCTGGAGGGGGGAGAATGTAAGGATGTGCATATATATTAAAGGTTCCGCGCTGTCGCTTTATATAGGCAGCGCCATATTGTCCCTGTTTGCCAGCGAAGTTACTGCGTACCAGTTGGGCTGCGCATGCGCGAGGGAAGCGCGCGAAGGGTAATCATAAGTAGAGACTTGGAGGGGGTTTGAACTATGAACTCTGACTGTGAGAAGGTCAGCTGAGGCTGAGGACCAATGGGATACGAGACTGTGTATGCAGGAACCGGATGCGTGTGGGCGGTGGGTCAGAGCAGCGAGGGAGGTGAAGGAGGAGGTTGGCGGAACCTCGCGTGCGAGAGCAGAGGGTCAGTGACCCGTCTGCTTAGGTAGGGTATGCCCACAGCCCCAGGAGCTTTTCCCCTGCCATCGTAGGGTGCTGTATTTGTAAGGACGCCCATAGTCGTCAGGGACGTTCCCCTTTAGTGAGGGTTATCTGCGGAGCTGCGGAGCTGCGGCCGCCATCTTGGATTCCCATCTGACGGGGCTGCAGAAGGGAGAGACGGCGCAAGGCTGGATTAACACCAGGAACCCGGTGGAGTGTCAAGGTCATCGCAGTGACCGGAAGGTATCCTTATCTACAAGTGCACCTACACCGGTCACCAGGCGCTGATCCCGCCTTCCACTAACTAATTGGGTTTCCTGAGAGAATGCATATGGTACCATACTTTACTGGTTATGAGACATACTCCTAAGGAGAGTGGCAGAGCTGCTTATGTACAGGACACTATTCCAATAAGGTGTGGCCGAGCCACGTTGTGTGTGTGTATGTACATGTTATATGATAAGTCTGCATATCATTTGTTATTCGTGTGTGATATAAAAAGGTTGCTGTTGCATATTGCTGTTGTTAGGTTCTTGCTCAGGGTGTAATCTCTATAATGGGGATCCTGGGTGAGTGGAGGCGCTGCACCACAAGTGATAAAGGTATACCCCCAGGCTCCCAATACGCGGAGGCTCAGAGCTCCTGAAGCCACAGGTTTATGCACCGTAGTCCCTTAGTTCAGGTGTTCACAAAAAGGGCTACACATGTTTAATACATTTAATGGAGTGGAGTGACACTTAAATTTTTTTGTTTTTTTAAACTAATAACATTTCCATGGTAAACAAATGCTTTGGTGTGTTTTTACAATCTTTACCTAATGTTTCTTGGTGATAAGACTGTTTGTCAGTCCTCAAAGCCCCTGCTAAATTGTTAGCTTTGCTCTGCATTGCAGTTGCAAAGTAATCGTGATGCCACTATTAGTCACGCAGGTGAAAATAAGTATCTGGTCTGCTTAGACCCGGGGCTCCCGACAAGAAGGGATTCATATACATTTTTCACAAGATACAAATAAGTAAGAACGTTACATTAAAGCAGCAGTTGAAGCTGGCTGTTTTGTTTTAAATGTAATCCCCCCCCCCTTTAATATGTGCATCAATACAATCCACATAATGATAAGTGATTAGCTAAGTTGACGATCGATCTGGTCTCCTTTGATCAATCGGCGCAGATTTGGCTCGGGGGTTCACTAAATGGCTGTAGAGGAGTATTCTGCAGTCAGTGTGACTTTGTAAATGGTTGCTGTAGAAACAAAAAAAGGCTTGTTACATTATAATACATTAAAAAATGTCATTCAGAGTTGTTTAAAAAAAAAATATGTTACCAGTATTTTCTCATCGTACAGAACTGATTTATTTAAAAAAAATACACACACATAGGACATTGCATGGTATGCAGCTTTCAGGGCGATTCAACGTTTTGAAATAACCAGTTACAATGACACGTAAAAATGCCAGCCTGTGAGTAAGAGAAAAATGAAATACCAAGGTGACCCGCTACGTGGAAACGCTCCTTTACAACGGAAATAACAATAATAATATGGGGTCAGATAAGGGATTGAATTACATTGAAAAACATTCATTTTTTCACGGGTTATATTTTCCGCCTTATAAGGCTGAGTCCCCGCTGGCGCTGGGCGCGCTCATGCTTGGAGAGCGCTCCAAGCATGAGCGCAAGGTGTCCTGGCATTTGGGCGCACGCGGGGGGGAGGGGGGAGAAATTGAGCGCGCTTGAAAGTATAATTTTTTTGTTTACCCAAGCGCCGAGCTCGGGTGAGCGTGTGTGCACGAGTGCCGTGCGCACCGCGTGAGCGGGGACTTACATAAATCTATATGTGTACGTAACCGGCGCAAGCGCCGCCCGCTCAGCGCCAGCGGGGACTCAGCCTTAGTGAGTGAATTGTTTGTTTATAAATAAGCCAATGACATTGGTAACATAATGGTGGACGTCTGCCACGTCTGCCACGTGGAACGGCCCCTCTCCCAGGGGAACGGCCAGTTCCTGGGGGGGATAGGGAGATAAGGTGTGACCTCGGCTTGCATATCGGAAGCTGGGAGCACAAGGAAAGGGTTTGCACGTGCGCAGGGCAGAACTGTCCAGCCCAGCACTATTCCCATGATTGCCCTCATTGGAGGTACTTTACATTCACTAATAAGAGCCCAGAGTCTTTCTCCTTATCTGGGATTCTGCTCCGGTTTGATCTCCCTGGCGCTGTAAGATGCCATTGAAAGCACAGCTCATACAATGACTTTCTCCCGGCACCGTGGGCTACAGAACCCGCCGGCCGGATAACGAGTTAATCAGGAGGGGAAATGACAGAGCTGGAGTGTGTGTGATTAGTTACTGGATGCCAGCCGGGTACCCGCTCATTCCCACCCACAGGGGCAGGTTCAGATGGGATCTATTCCCATACACCACGTTCCGGGGAGACAGGGGCTAACATACAGCGCTATACAAGAACATGCTATTATTATTATTATTATTATATATTTGTGTATGTAAATGATGACTTTGTATTGTACTGTATTCCTGTATGTAGGGTGCCAGGCAGTGTGCTCAGCGCTTTGCGGAAATAGTATATCCAACATAATGCTGGCAAGAGTGATACAATGCCCAGGAATAGCTATTAGATAACACAGTTATTAGTCAGTGTACATAGGTTTATGAGGGATAGGTCCCTCATCGTGAGAGCCTAGGTAGCCTCACTGACACATAATGGGTTAATTTTCACGTTGATACGTTTAGTTATTTTTATTGATTGTATACATAGTAGTTCTTGGTAATATTAATGTATATTATTTTAATTCATGTATATTCCGGTTATATTGAACACCAGCACTATTAGCCCAATCTAGCTAATATGGCTAGTGGCCATTACTATAGAGGGGAGGGTCAGGTTTGTGTGGGGTGTTGGGGTAGTGGTTCCAGCCATAGGACTCGGATCACCTTGTTCCCTCCTGTGGCGTCTCTAATCACTGCGAGCCACGTAACGTTGGTATTCATTGTAAATAATTCTACCCGTCCACTAGTGGCTGTACCTAATGTGCAGACTTTACTGCCACCTCATGGCTGTGCATGGAACTTCTCCCCTCGGCTCAGAGTAACTACAGGCAGTGCTCGTTTTACAACGAGTGGTTTATCCAACGCTGTGCAATGCATACCTATGTTCATTTTTACAACGCCAAAATGGCTTATCCAACGCTCTTACGACGCTTTGCAAAGTTGTTTGTGTATATAATATATATATTATATAATATATTATACTATATATTATGTTATATATATATAATACAGGCATACCCCGCTTTAAGAACACTCACTTTAAGTACACCTGCGAGTAAGTACATATCGCCCAATAGGCAAATGACAGCTCACGCATGCGCCTGTCAGCACGTCCTGAACAGCAATACCGGCTCCCTACCTGTACCGAAGCTGTGCGCAAGCGGGGAGACTATAGAGCCTGTTACAAATGCGTTATTTACATCAGTTATGCACGTATATGACGATTGCAGTACAGCACATGCATCGATAAGTGGGAAAAGGTAGTGCTTCACTTTAAGTACATTTTCGCTTTACATACATGCTCCGGTCCCATTACGTACATGAATGCGGGGTATGCCTGTGTTACATACATGCTCTGGTCCCATTGCGTACGTTAATGCGGGGTATGCCTGTGTTACATACATGCTCCGGTCCCATTGCGTACGTTAATGCGGGGTATGCCTGTGTTACATACATGCTTCGGTCCCATTACGTACGTTAATGCGGGGTATGCCTGTGTTACATACATGCTTCGGTCCCATTACGTACGTTAATGCGGGGTATGCCTGTGTTACATACATGCTCCGGTCCATTGCGTACGTTAATGCGGGGTATGCCTGTGTTACATACATGCTCCAGTCCCATTGCGTACGTTAATGCGGGGTATGCCTGTGTTACATACATGCTCCAGTCCCATTGCGTACGTTAATGCGGGGTATGCCTGTGTTACATACATGCTCCGGTCCCATTGCGTACGTTAATGCGGGGTATGTCTGTATA
>WSYH01006768.1:0-36278 GCA_036426205.1 Ascaphus truei
TGATTGGCAGGCAGGTGAGGACTATTGTCTTGACAGGAGATCATATTTCTGTATTGGGGGCGGGTCTTCACTGCCAGAGCAGTGAATAAATTAACTTCGCCCGGCGCGCGCTGTTCAGGCGCGCGCCCGAGCAACATGGCGGCCGCGTGAGGTACTGCTGGAAACCGGGGACGCCGAGGACGACGGGGAACCCCCAGAACCGATGGAGGTGAGTGGCGCTGGCGAGGGGTGCGCGCCACGGCAGCAGGAGGGAATATATCAGCAGAGGAACCAGGGCGCGGGCGCCGCGATCCCTGATTCCTCACACCCACGTCCACATGGAAATCGATACTTTTTGTAGCAACCCCCACTGCTGATATATGCCTGGCAGAGGCACCGTCCGCCCTGTGTATGCCCGGGGGCCCGTCTGAGGGGTACCCCCTGGTTTACGCCGACCCAGCCAAATGGCGTCTCCCGCCAGAGCAGGGGAGCGCACGTGATGCTGGCTGCAAGCCTGCACTAAATTGTGTTGAAGAAAACTGTCCGGGATTGGCGGGAAAACCAGAAGGCTACCCTCCTATCTATACAGAGAGCCCTAGTGTAATTGCAGAGACTGTGATTAAAATGGAGTCTCTCTCTAGCAGTGAGTCACACCTAAGATGGCGGCTCCTGCCAAGTCGGGAGAGCACCAGGACTGTGCAAGAAATTGTTGCAGAGTATTGTCCGGGTTGGGTGCGAAAACCTGAACCCCGCCCCTGCACGGTGAGTGACTCAGCACAGAGCCACCACCACTCCCTTGTAGAAAGTGCCCCTCCTTCAGATTCCACCAGGGGGAGCAAGCCTTGTTATCTTCAAGCATACAGTGAAGCCGCTACTAATTCTTTCACTTCAGCGATGGAGGTAGTGGAGGGGCCGTGTGCTCAAATGGACTTTTCAGACGCTGAGCCGGAGCCGCTGAAAACGGAGCTCCAGATGTCGGAACCCCAGATGTCGGTTCCAGACCCGGTTCCCGAGCAGGAACCACCGAGACCAGAACCACAGATTCCGGAAGCCCAGGGTAAGATGTTTATACCCCCATCTTTGTCTGGTGACTCCAGCGGCCAACCGCTCGTGGTGATGCGCCTGCCGAGGGACCACTCCAGTGAGGTCACCGAGCCAACCACCTCAGCTGATGCAGACCGTGATATGGGCCGTGTGCCCTGCAACGGCCAGTCCGGCCTACCACCGAGGTACCAGCGGTCCCAGGCTTGGGATCAGTACCTGCCAACAACGACAGGGGTAAGTTGACTGCCCCAGTGGTGTCGGGTGTGAGCTCCCCGGTGATCGTGGAGCCTGGTGACTCCAAAGGTAGGGTCACCCGGGCGATGGGCTCACCCCGTCATCGTGTCCTGGTGGAGGTGTCTCCCCAAGACGATCTCTGCAGACCAGGGAACGAATCCGACCTCATCAAGGAATCCGGTACAACGGACCGGAGCGACACTTACTCCTGCGCGAGGAATCTCCAAGCTTGGCCTTTTCAAGACACGGGACGGCATGAAGAGGTTATGCTGTCCGCAGAAGATGTCACCGTTAAAGGGATTGCTGGAGCGGACAAAGACTGTGTGGAGAAGTATTCTGTGAAATGTGCCTCCTTTAAGCCCAACAAGGAGCGCTCCATTCACCATGTAGTGGACCGCGGGAAAGGTCCTGGCCTCCGGGTCTACCGCATCCCTGCCGTGGATGGCCGGGTAAAGGCCTGGCCCAGAGACACTGTGCTATTCCTTCCACCAGGGGGAGGAAGTAGTACAGAACCGGTGACTGTGACCCCAGAGCGTGCTCTACAGGAGATTTTTCTAGCGGAGGCTCACGGACGCAAAAGTGAGGTACCCCCACATGATCAGTTAGGGGCACCCCACAAATGGTCTCAGCTAGTCTCGGGTATAGTATGGTGTGACGTGCCTTGTAATCAGATGGTTATAGTCGAAATGATAAGTTGTATTTTCTGTGCAATGCCTTTTGGTTATATAACTTTTATGCCGTGTGATGTCGTTCCCCAAGCGGGGACGTTGGATTTTCCACCAGGGGGAGAGTGTAGCATTGGTGCCCCTAGACCACCAGAGACCCCCTCTCCTTTGTGTCAGCGCAAGCGCGGGTGCCGTCGGAGGCAGCGACGGACCCGCAGGCTGTTCACAAAGGTGGGGGCCAGTGCAGGGAGCGCTCGGCATCCCTGGAGCTCCGGCGGCACAATGCGAAGGTGGGGGCCAGTGCAGGGAGCACTGAGAGTCCGGGCGGTGCACCCGGTTAGCGGGGGCTGCCATTGCCGCTACTCGTGCATGCGCAGTGATCGCGCATGCGCAGAAAGATCCCCAAAGCCCCAGAGAGGTCGCGCATGCGCAGGACAGAGCCTAGAGAGTTGCGAGAGGGCAGGGACTGTTCAGGAGAGGTTGCGACAGCCATTAGGGATTCGTGCAGGCGCAGGAAAGGCGCGCACGTGGCCCCAATGTATTTGCAGCCTCCACGGGACTACAACTCCCATGAGGCTTAGGGGCAAGCACATCAAGTGCCTCCGTGTGGCCAATAAGGGCCAAGGATTTCTAGAGGGAGCAATAAGATACATTTCGCGCGCTGAGAACGGCAGTTGGAGCTGGGGAGCTGTGAGGGAAGGAAGGGTGCAGAGAGCATGTGCAACTTCTGCATCGAGTAAGGTCCCCCACATCCCAAGTAAGGCCCCAACTCCCCACCAGGGTAGTGGGTAAGTGCTGAGGGACGGCCCAAGATAGGGACGCTGCCCTTAGTGCATGTGTGAGTGCTGTCTTGTCAGGGTCACGGCTGGCAATGCTGTGAGGCCTGACAAGAAGGCATAGTGCTAGTGTGCAGCAAGTTGCTGTACGCGTTCTGAAGTTTGCAGTGCGTAGCTGCTAGTGTTAGTGTTAGTGTTAGTGTTCAGTGAGAGTCAGGACTGGGACGAGTTAGGGGAGTGGGGCAGGTTATTACCCCGCAGGCCCTAGGAGTTCCCCCAAGTCACCTCAGGTTGCGGTACATCAGGGACAGGCCCTAGGCTAGGGTTCCTGTCACGCTACTGCCCGTTAGCGAGATAGGGATATAGCGGCGGTTGCTGTTCCCGTGATTCGGTTGCTGTTCCCGTGAAGCGGTTGGACCCACGTTGGGGTCCCTGGAGAAATCACCTGGATAGGATCAGACGGATGCATCGCACGTCTGACCCTTTGAGAAGATTGTTGCAGGCCCGAGCACCGGAGTGCTCGGCAGGGAACTCTGAATCACATGTGCACCAACAGGCCTAGTAGTTCTTAGTGACTGCGCAGTCACCCACGTTCTCTACTAGAGTGCGGGACATAGGGTGGGGATTCTCTGGACACTGGGTGGGACCACCTAGTGTTGGGGAAGCGTCCTGCGTGACGCAGTAAGTGTCTCCTCTAGAGAGGGACACAGGTTATGATGATATTACCGTGATCTGTTTTCTTGCATGTTCAGTAAAGTCCCTAGTTAATATATATATATATCTGTGTGAGTATCGATTATTGTGATTGTCCTGCGAGGAACCACTCCCCCTCTGGTGGGAGCCATCGCAGGTGGAGGCGCTGCATCGTTGGAAGTAAGTACCCCTAGTATAAATGCCCCAGGTTCCCCATGGCGGAAGCTCAGCCCTCCTGTGAGCCAACAGGTATAGCGCCACACTGAGAAGTTGTCAGATACACCTGCACACCCCAATCTCACTTGGGGGGGGGGGGAGAGAGAGATATATATATATATATATATATATATATATATACACACACACACACAGAGAGAGACAAAATATATAATGATAGACACTTACATATTGTTGGCGTTGAAAGTATTTCATACATGATTACATGTCAACATGATGAAGTATTTGTGGAGTAACCTCCTATGGCGCTGAAGATGGAATGGAAGTAGAGTTTTGTGCAAAAGTTCTCTTCTTGTGCTGGAAACCTCCGAGAGGAAGACAAAGAGATACAAAAAACACCGCAATAGTGTATTACCCTTAGGACATTTGATAGTATATAAAGAGCATTTATTAATTAAAACAATTGATATTACAATTTATGAAAAAATATTGTTAAAACAGTTGATCAATCTACTGATGATTAAATGAAAAGGAAAACTTCCAAGCGCTTGTGCTTAAGGAAGCTATATTGCCCCGTCGTGGTAAAACTGAAATCCTACTCACCGAACATGAGTAGGACATGTACAATGGTTCGGGGTCTTTAACTCCAGAAATCACCGCTCGCCGTGGGGTGCAGATGTCTGTTTGTGCGGGAGGATCTCCTGCAATCCTCGTGGTCTCGTTGCCTACAGAGTGTCTTTCGATCGTCTCCTCCGCTGACGTCACCACCTGGATGGCACTGCTACGGTGTCCCTGGATGGCCAAAAACCTTCCTACGCGTTTCGAAACTCCAATTGATGGGTTTCTTCGTCAGGGATGGTTGATACATGGGACTATGCTTCCTTTTAAACCCCAGATAGTTCAATTGTGATAATTGATGTGATTGTTTCTTGGGAACACCCTAATGGAAGTCCTGTATTTCTGTACATATAAATGAATAGCTTTACAACATTTAAACCATTGGATAAAGCTTTGGATAACATAAAGCAATAGTGGATGAATCTAATACTAGACATAATGATATTACAACAAGATGATATTACAACAAGTATCTACTTAATGCATATTACTTCTATCCAGACTTTGGACACCGGGACACATATGTGCATGATACTTAAATCCCTTGGTGGGGGGCATACATTTTTTTTTTAAATAAAAATAAAAATAAAAATTATTAATACCATTATAATTGTAAAAATATTTTTATCTTGATTGATTTATATGTCCTTAATGTCGGTATAGATAGAGTCGTAATATACTATGCAATGCAAACTATATGAAATACAATAGTCATTATGCAAAATGACACACAAATTTACATATAATGATACATTTGCTGATTTTTCACCAGAGAATTATAATGGTCTTTTAAATTTTGATGGTCAACAAGTACTTATATATATGAATGAAACTTCTTACGGAAATATATTTTTTTAGGATATTTATATATTTGGAGCTATTTTTAGTGCTATCTTTAGAGAGACACATTTCTTTGAGGTGGAAAGCCCAAAAGAACATTTAAACTATATTTCAGTAATATTAATGTGACTATTTAAGTGAAATATTATTATACATTTATATATTAACAAATAACCGTGACTACTTCAAATATTCTACAGTGATAAATATAATAATAATAATATTAATAATAATACTAATATATTGTGTTCTGATGATACAAATCAAATGGTATAATTCTACCACTAAATATATAATTTAATTGTGATAAGATTTTATGATGTGATAACATTTTTATAATGTGATCAAATTTTATAATTTTATAATTTTATAATGCAAAGCAGGCAATTCTATGATGGCTGATGTTGTCGGCGGACAAGGACAGGGCCATCCAGCCAATCTTGTGGATTATACACTATTTGAGGAATGCTGACAGATCGAATTCAACATTAAAACCTTGGGGGCTGAGGGTTTTTAATTCAAAAATCCAATAGAATTCTCTTCTGGAAATGATATTTATTTTATCTCCCCCCCTCTTACAGAATGTAGGACATTCTATGGCATGACATTTAGTCCCACTGGGCTTTGTGCGTGTTTTATTTAGAAATGGAGAGACACATTATGGGCCTCAAAGCCTCTCTTGATGTTGTATATGTGCTCTCCAAGCCTTCTTTGTAATGTTCTACCCATGCGGCCCACATATTGCAGGCCACACGGGCATTCCAACAGGTATATTACGAATTGACTATGACAATTTATTAATGTTCTAATAGGGTATTCTTTATATGTAATGTTGGAAGAAAACTTTTGAGTTTTGATGCTGTATTAACGTGTTGTGCACTTAGCACATGGAAAGTATCCTTTAATTGTGTCTCTTTTATTTTGTGCGTCTCTGCTGAAAGGACAACTGGGTGACAATTTTGTTTTTAAATTGTTTGCTTTCCTGAAATACATTTCTGGTTTTTCTTTCAGAAATCCTTTCAAGATGTCGTCTTGCCGTAAAAGACCCCAGTATTTATCAAATGTTTTAATAATCTGTGGTGCTAGTGAACTGTATTTTGTAATAAATGCCACAGTGTCTGTCATAGTGTTGATTTTTTCTTTTGGTTTATATTCCAACAAATCTGACCTTGTCATAGCTTTGACAGTCTCTATGGCATTGTCTAACTGATGTCTATTATAATCACGATCAACAAATTTCTGTTTTAATTCCTGTGCCTGGGCATCAAAAACTGAAGGGTCCGAACAATTACGTTTAATCCTGACCAGCTGACCTTTGGGAATGTTTCTAATCCAATTTGGATTGTGGTGACTGCTGGCTAGTAGGTAATTATTGGCTTGCACAGGTTTGTAATATGTTTTGGTTTTCAAAATGTTGTTTTCTGTGTACAGCTGTAAATCCAAAAACTCTATGCAGTTTTGACTCTCCTTAAATGTAAAGGTCAGGTTTCTATCATTAGCATTTAGATATATTTAAAATTTCTCTAATTCACAAAAGGTGCCCCTCCATATGAATATGACGTCGTCTATGTAGCGCCGCCATAGGACCAGATTCGCTCCCAGTTCTATATTGGACCAGATGACATCATCCTCCCACTTACCCATATATAGGTTCGCGTAACTGGGAGCGAATTTAGTATACATGGTGGTGACACATGTCTGAAGATAGAATTGTTCTTTGAATAGGAAATAATTGTGCCTTAAGATGAAATTGATGGATTCCATCAAAAATGTGACCAGTTGAACTGACAGGGATTTATCATTTTCCAATACAGATCTTGTCGCTTCACATCCTTTTGTGTGTGAAATTACAGTCTAAAGCGATGTTACATCAGCAGTGAATATAATGTATTCTTGTTGCCATTGTAGGTCCCTCAAGATTTGCAGAATATGCGTAGTGTCTCTTAAGTGTGAGCGCAGTTTAATTACATGTTTTTGCAAATGATGATCAATATACTGCGATAACGATGAAGTAATTGATCCTATGCCCGATATTATAGGGCGACCGGGAGGTCTCACAAGATCTTTATGTATTTTCGGTATCATATAGAAGATAGGGATTCTTGGATGTAAATTGTACAAAAATTCGTACTCCCTATCATTTATGACACCTTCATTTACAGCTCCCTCTAGTAAGAGTTTCAATGTATCCTGATAATTTGATGTAGGATTACTGTTTAAAGGGAGGTACTGCTGCGACACACTTTATTCGAGCAAATACCCAGTATGTACCTGGCAGATACCTGGAATGCGCCGCTCCTCACCTCTGACAAGCCCCGTTGCGTTTGCCTTCCCAGCCACGGTTCATGCCTGGCTGACGGGCGGCTGATCTGTTAAATGATAATGATTAGGATTTAATAGGCTGCAATTCTTCGCGTGTCTACCAGATGGCATAAATTCATGAATTGTAATGCAGTATATATATATATATACTGTGCAGTATTGCAGCCAGCGGGAATAAAATGCTTCAATCCCTGCCTGGAAAATAACGCAATGCACTCGGGCAGAAAATAGTCACAAACCTCAATACACCCAAGTATACCCGAATTCGTGGGACTAGCCGAGCTCGAATAAAGTGTGTCGCCAGTGTATGTGTCCTTGTCCTCAAGAATGCGCCTAGACTCCTCAATATAGTAGGCCGCATCCATGACTACAATGCCCCCCCCTTGTCTGCCGACTTTATCACGATCTGTTTGTTGTTTTCCAATTGTGTTATTTCCTGCTTCTCATCAGAACTAAGATTGTCTTTCCTTGTTCTCTCTTTCAAAATGTGTCTCTCTAAATCTGCTGTGACCATCTCAGCGAATGATTCCACTAAATTACCCCTAGCAAATTTGGGTTAAAATGTTGAGTTTGGTTTAAACTTAGTAAAATGTTTGTTTGCACCCTCTATACTTTCATTAATGGATGTTTTATTTTTAGCAAAAAACCTCTTTAGGGCTAGTTTTCTGATAAATTTTTGCACATCTATATAAATCTCAAAATTATTAGGGTCATTTGTTGGAGCAAACGTTAAACCTTTACTCAACACTTGTTTTTCATATTTAGTCAGTTTGTATTGACTTATATTGAATATATTTAGTTGTTGTTTAATTTTCTTATATTCTCTCATTCGCTTATTGTTCTGGCTGGTTTTTTCTTTCCCACCTCTTCTACCTCTCTCCCTATTTTTCTTTTTCTTGAGTTGGGTGAATCCCACTTTTTGTCCGATTTTTTTCTCTGATATTCCTCGTCCCTTTCTCTCTTCCAATCTAAAAAAAAAAACGTTGGTTTCTTTTCTAAATTGGAAATTTGGGAGCCTCCCTGTTTTTTATCACCATTAAGTGGTTTTGGGGCTTTTGTGGGACTCTCAATGCTTTTGTTCATATGTTTGTTCTTATTCGTGGGAGATTTTGTGGGACTTGTCTTTTTCTGCTGTGTGTCATTTTCTTGTAAGCCTCTTAGTTGTTGAAAAGGAGAATTCATATTGTATTTAGGTTTAATATTGGGATCTTCTATATTAGTTTCCTTTTCCCTTCTAAGATTAGTGCGGTCTGTTTCATCCTTTTTCTTTCTACTGTCTCTATGATTGGATGGAGTCCTATCCCGGGACCCATCATATTTGGACTTTTCTGGTGCCCATTTTCTATCATACCGTTTATTACCTTTGTGTTTTTTCTAAATTTGAAGCTTTTTTCCAATTTCTGTTTTTACCTTGGGCATAATCTAACTTGTCCCTATGGTGTTTAATTCTTTTATTTTCTTTTATTTCTTTTTCTATTTGTTTCGTTTTTTTCTCAATTTGTCTTCATATAACATTTTCTCTGAGCTGGTAATGGTTTCTAAATATTCTTGGATTTCAATAATTTCATTATCTAATTTTTGTAATAATTTTCTTCTATTCATAATTAGAAATCTCATTAATTCGAATGAACAATTGTCCAATAGTCTATTCCATTCTATAATAAATTGGTCACTTTCAAAATCAGTTGTTGGTGATTTAAAAATTCGAAGACCTCTTGGGATCATTTTTTGTTCCAAATATTTCTCTAAAGCTACCGCGTCCCATAGTTGGCGGGATTCGTGTGTTAATAATTTTTCTAATCTGTCATACGTAGCTTCTACATCTTCTACCTTTTCATCATCTTGTATCATGGGTATATCATTATTTTGTTCTGTGGAAAATATAGAATCTATATCTAACCCTCTACTATTACGATTGTGAAATAAAGTGCTCATATTTATATGTGGTGTTATGTGACACAGCTGCTGACACTTAAGATAAACTCAAAGTGGTGAAATAATAAGTGCAATTATGATGAAGTATGAATGAAGATTATTCAAAGTAGATTTCGTAGAGGGTCAATACTAATTTACACATTACATGAAACACTAGGTCATGTGATATGGGACATTTAATGATGTTGTATTGAAATAATAGTGTCATAACATGACACTAAACATTAGAATACTCAAGGTGAAATTTATCATACTTAACAAGAGCTAAGTGAATGTCATATTCCATTTACATGCACTGACTGACATAATGTATTTTCACTATGCAACAGATTAATAATTGTTTATAATATATTAGCAAACATGCCTTACCTAATTCAGTGAATGAGCATTTGTAAACATTCATATGTCTACAAGGGCATACTTGAATCTTTGCAACCATCTCTACATGATCATACATACACTATGCATGAAAGAGAATGCATTAAACACCACAACAACACAAAATAATTTAGTGAACTTTGTTGTTATTTATTTATGTTTTGCCTTTTGAGAGTGAGTCACAGGCCTGCTTGTTGGCTGCTGTGATCGCCTTCTCCCTGTGCCAAGTACTCTTGGCTTAACAGTTGCACTTGTTGGGGCCTGGGGAACTTCGGGGGCATTTGGTGGGGCCTGTGGCAGTTCAGGGGACTTGTTGGGGCCTGTGACAGTTCGGGGGCACTTGGTGGGGCCTGGGGCACTTCGGGGGCACTTGGTGGGGTCTGGGGCACTTCGGGGGCACTTGTTGGGGCCTGGGGCAGTTTGGGGGCACTTGGTGGGGCCTGTGGCACTGGTTCAGCACTTGTGATACATTTAAACACTGGTGGAGCAGTTTCTTGTGTGTGTGTTTTTGTCTTCTTCCAAAAGCTGGTTATTTGTAATTGTTCACCAATCTTTCTTTTGCATGTCTCATTTGCAGGTGTCGGTTCAATATTTGGAACAGATGATGCAACACTTGTATGTTGACAGGGACCTGCACAGAAGTTACACCAAGTGTACCTGAAAAATCCTGAAGTGGTGAATGAAGAACTGATGGGTCTGGAGAAAAATTAGCACCACGGAAATATCCATCCTCTGATGGGTTAAACTGGAATTCCTGCCATCTTGCTGTACTCCTAAACTGATTGACTTAGCTTACATTCAGAACTAGTGCTTGTAATGTGTTGTTGAGATTTTGGAGTTCTTTAGGAATTCGTATGATGACATTTTTTATTTGTGTAATTTCTGATATCATCCTTTCATGCATCCTTTCATGCAGTGACATCATCCTTTCATGCAGTGAGATCATTTCTGAATGGCGATGATTTTCTTCACCCAATATTCGTTCTTCCGAAGCTGCAATTGCAGAGAAAGTGTCACAAGCAGGAGGACTTGAATGCTGTGTTAATCCAGTAGTGTCAACAACTTCATGGTCACTTGAGTCAATTTGTCCCTGAGCGGAAAGATCTGGTTGTAAAAAGAAAAACATAAATGATCAACTCACATGGAACATTAACATTGTTTCATGCAATAATGATAGTTGTTCTCATAGTGTAACACATTACATGTTGACATATTATCTATAATTTTTTAACAATAAATGATTTACTCTTTTGCCCACAATTACTTATGTCTCGACTCAGTGTGAATGATGAATGAATGGAAGATTGTTGTTACATCACAACTCATAGTTGTTACTTGAAAACTCACACAATACATGTTGTGTAATGAAACCGTACATCTCCTCTGTTTCATTAATTAATTATTCATCTTGTAAACAATGTAATTTGCCATGGCAATGTACATATTATATTGTGTTTACGTCAAACACTCACCTTCCATTCCTGCTGATGACATTGAGGATGCAGGTGAGGACACGTGTTGTGTCTGAGCTGGCACAGGTGACCCAGGAGCTGGCGGAGCAACTATAAAGAAGAAAAACATCAGAAGCTTACTTTATGTGAATTATGTACACATGACAGTATCTGTAGTGGGAGTACTGATGTAAAACTATCAGCATTATTTAGCGAGATAACAATGATATGCTTAGCTCCATCTGCAGATGATCCATCTTAACACAAATGTACTTGTTAACATGATGAATATACATCTTTTTTTAAGCGTACAACATACATACTATGTTAATGCAGATATGTATGAAGGGATGTGTACTCCAATTCACTGGTCTGTTCTACATACACTGCATATGTTAGGTATTATTAGAGGCACAATAAGTGACATCACTGCCTTGAATGAAAACAATACTCTATGCTTACAATTCTGCACATAATTGTTTCACATTGTATGATATTACTTCAAAATCAGTATGAACATTTAGGAGATGCAGGGGTAGCGCTGCATGTGGGTGACTCTCAGCACTCTCAGCACCACATGCAGTTTCTCGCTCACAGATGCTACTGGTGTGAGAAGGTGGCATATCAGTAAGGTTACAATAGTTATTTCAAACACTAATGACAAAGCAACTTTGTCATATATCGTCTAAAGGTTGTTTAAAGTTGTCATATAATTAGCATTTAAAATGACTGTCATGAACTTAGCTTCACATTGTCAACTTCTACCACCTCTACCCCCTCCCCCAACACTTCACCTCACCATGACCCCCTGAGCTCCCTCTTCCCCCCCCCCCCTGTTCACCTCAATGCTATGATTAGATATTTTTTGAAGTTGTTTTCACACAAAGGTACATCAGCGTACTTACAATACATAGGTAGCTATATATTAACACTATTTAATTCTATATGGTACATGTATCTGCTCACATGAGGCAACATGAGCAAAAAACAGAGCATTAATAACCAATAATGGAATGTCTGTGTGAAAGTTCATAGTGTTCGCCTTTGACTTAACAATATTACAGGCAGGACATTATTATGCAGTAAGGGCCTGTTTAGAGGTGTTACATAGATAAACAAATATATATATTCTATCTATATATATATATATAGATCGGGAGATAAATCAAATAGTTAATTATGGATTTTTGTTACCATACACACTATAACCAAGAACACAGTGATGACACCCATTAATGTGACAAAGGCTGACTGCGGGTGTGTTTAGTGGGTATGCATGTAACCCTGGGTGTGCTCCAAGCTGTGGCCATACTGCAAGCTAAAACCTATAGGGGAAAGATGTTGAATGGTTTCTAAAGTAAAAGGTGGCACTGTGTGCTAATTTGAATATCATTACACATAATCCCTTCCTGCAGTTCAAGTGCGGTGTGCTGGCTCATAATGGTGTAAGGCAGGATTGCAGACCCAATACATATAAATGAGCATACACATATATTATATATATATATATATATATATATATATATATATATATATATACATGTTTCGACAAACCTAACTATACTTTTGCTCGCCCCGGCGAGTGGATTTAACCCCCGGGCGAGTAATATTGGCCCAAGCAGCACACGTTTGCTCCTAGGTGGGCGGTAGTTTTTTTTGTGTGGCGAGTATATTTTTTGGTGATTTGTCCAACCACTGTGTTATTTTATATATATATTATATATATATATATATATGTATATATATATGAACTATCATCACCAAGTGTATGTTATAATATATATATATATATAATATATATATATATATATATATATAGATATATATATATTATATAATATATATATATATATATATATATATATATGTATGAACTATCATCACCACCTGAGATATATATATACTATAATATATATCTCTATATATTATACTATCTAATATATATATATATATATATATATATCTATCTCTCCTCTCTCTCCTCTATCTCTCTCTCATCTCTCTCTCTCTTTCTCTCTCATCTTTTTCTCTTCTCTTCTCTCTCTATGTTTCCTTTTTTTTTGCTTTATCTGGGGTGGACTATTGATATTACCACTTTTGATAGACACCTGTAGTACCAGTAAGCTTTTTCACCCTGGTGGGAATGGATGTTTCCGTATATCCAGATTCATGGTCCCCAGGCAACCCCTCCATGAACGACCGTCAGAAATTTTCTCACCGCACCTGCTCCTCCCTCAGTGGCACAAGCATGCATCCATTGGGGCTTGGATTTTTTTATATTCTCGCCTTGACGTCATCAAAATCTCTTCCTACAAATTCGTTGTGGGTCCTGACACCTATTCCACATGCAGACCAAGACCAATCTAATCTGTTCCCAACATTTCTTTCTTCATGCTGAATTTGTCCTCCTTGAAATACATAACAATTGGTAAGTTAATATTTAATTTAAGACGAATAAACATAATTCTGCTAACTGGTTGAAAGAGATAGCTAGATAACATGCTGGTTTTAGGTTCAATATGTGTGGCACATGAGTATTACAATTATGACATACTGTACAAAGTAAAGAAACTCGCGTGAATGTTCAATGAACATACAAAATCACATTTTTAAGGGGATTCATATGTTCGTTGTAAACAATCAATGGATAATGTGTGTAACAATCTACTATCATTGATAGATATTAGAGTTATAGATGTCAATTAACACATTGTGACATCAGATACGAGAAAAAGTTTTTGAACAATCAATGCAAAGATTGACTTACCTACTAAATGCCCATACAGATGGTCATAGTGCTGCTCCAAAATCCCTGTCACAGATCTCTGTTTTCCTCATCATTGAAACGAGGATTACGTGGCCGCTCCACACGTTTTTTCCGACCACTCCAGCCCCAGACTTTGCTGCTGGCTGACTGTACTCTCCTTCTTCCAATGGAAGAGCCTCCAAAATCGCTGCAACACAGGCAAACCCCACCACTACCACCACCACCCGACACCCCACAACTACCAGACCCCCTCCCCACCAGACACCCCACCACCGCCCGCCCTTGCCACTCCCACCACCACCACTAACTCCACCACACGCACACCACTATGCAACTCCCCTAGACCCCCCACCACCACTCCCCCCTCCACCATCCCTTCCCCTACTCCCCACTTTCACTTCATATGCGTTCTCACATGACTACCAGTACCACTCACACCAGCATCACTCCTCAATGCCTCTCGACCATACCTATAAGCACTCACACAAACCGAGAAAGAAATTTCAAACACAACCGCACTCAACACTTTGCAAACTGACAACAACAAAAAGATGTTAACAAAACAACACAGGACAAACCTCAACAATACACAGCAACTCTCTCAATATCAAATATGCAAATCGCCCAGCTCTGTGTGTCTCTCTCTCTCCCAACAACACAGAGAATGAATAGAAATAAACGCTGCCTTTAAATGGGCTGCTCAATCAATAAAATGCTTGCTTTGGCAGATTCAGAAACAAGTTTAATTGGCGAACATAACACGCCATCGCCAAGCTCTCCGATACACCTGTGTCTGATCGGCAAATCATCGCCATAGTGGGAACAAGTGTTTTCGGCTTGATTCGACAATGATTTGGCCCTTATTGCATACTGCGAGGGCAAATCGCCAAAATCATGCCGATATTGAACACCTGGCGAGAGCACTTTTTTGGTGCTTACTGCATAGAGCCCTACAATTGTTAAAAGGGCCCGCGGGATAGAACTGCATAAGTACACTACTGTATACACTTATGCTACTAATATTTTCTTCAAAAACAGCCATACAGTACTGTACTGTATGAATATGCACCTGCATGCTTTTAATATAACTAACCATACATTTATAAATTTTCAGAGATAAATGTCATAAAACTCATACAAGTGTAACTGTCTTAATACTGTAGATTTTCTCTATCCAAAATACATACAAGGTAAGGATGTGTACCAAGGAAGGTACACTGAAGAATCCCCTTGCAGGCGCACCGCAGACCTTTATAGTATAGACGGTCAGGGGTGGATGTAGTGAATAGTTTAAACTTTATTAAATAACTGTGTAAATGTGTAATTAAAACAGTATATAGTGCAGTACCATACACTAAAATAAAAGATAGACAGTGACGTCTATATTACTCCGCCAAGCGTCTCGCTGAGCTCTTGGTCTCTGTCTCAGTACACTGATTTTTTGACAAACTGTCCCATTCAAACACAGTTCAAGGTGTATTTTATCCCTGTGCTTGGACACAGATGTCCAAACATAAATTACCTTGAACACATATTCTATCATCAAATCCACACTCCCAGTGGGGACCAAGGGGAATTATCATTAGTGATCGTACAGTGCACAATATCACATTATCTGATCACATATACTTACCTCTACCACGGAGCATGTGATTTGAAGGACTATAGGTATCCTATGTAGCTACGATACTACATTGACTAGAGCCCAAGAGCTCAGCGAGACGCTTGGCGGAGTAATATAGACGTCACTGTCTATCTTTTATTTTAGTGTATGGTACTGCACTATATACTATTTTAATTACACATTTACACAGTTATTTAATAAAGTTTTAACTATTCACTACATCCACCCCTGACGTCTATACTATAAAGGTCTGCGGTGCGCCTGCAAGGGGATTCTTCATTGTACCTTCCTTGGTACACATCCTTATCTATTTTGTACATCCCTAGGCAGCACGCTTTCACCAACAAGGGGTTAGAGCGAGGTTTTTCTCCATCATATTTCCCAAAATACATACAATGTTTAAAATTACTTCATTTGATAAGTTTCATACATATATTTAACATCATGGAATGCTTTAATTCCATGCTTCTCTGATTGATGGTTAATTTAATTCAATGTTCATATGTGTGAAACAATTTTGTTTACATATTTTACTGGGACAAGGAATAATATATTTTCCATATGAAAAATGGTGAAAGACAATTTAAACATTAAGGTGAATAGTTAAAATGGTGAAAGACAATTTAAACATTAAAATGAACTTTAAACTGTTCTGACCAAAAGATTTTACAGACATTCCTTATTACTTATTATCATAACTGGCATTAAAAGAGCCTGCTCTGCATTTTTCTTACTGAGTGATAACATGAAGAATATTATGGCTTGGAACAAAATAATATATTTTAAAGGAGTTTGTTTTATTTCCTGTAACCACATTTATACTTTTGTAAAACATAAAAATGGATAAGACCATATAAAGATTACCAATTGCCTTTTTCTTTTAAACCATGATAATGTACCTGTATCAGGATTTTTCACATATTAGACATAATTGAACAACTTTCATTGCGAACTGAATAGAACATATTATTCTAAAAATGAACAATATTCTATTTGGTTCAAGTATGAGCGGGCCTATATAAACTCTCTAGATAGCACAGCTTCACACTTCATAACAAATTGCACAACATTGCACAGAAATGCAGCATACTACATATTTTAGGGACATACAGATGTGTGAATGGCTTAGTGTTCTTGAAGACACACTACATCTATGGAAAAGCAGTAAAATAATTGTTCCTATCAATCAAGGGGAAACACTAATTGTCTGGTACAATACATTTGCTGCTAGTACATTATAGAAATAATCTAAAATATAAAAGTGTGCACACCAACCTCATGGAGTAATACAATTTTAATCTCAAATGGGTAAAATAAAAAATATACTGTATATAATGCACTCAAAACATGGGAAGAATATAACTCATCATGGAGCAAAGGGGATTTCCGTGCTCAAAATACCCATGGATGCGTTTCCGTTTTCCAATAATTCAATGCTTGCATCCTCCTGGTACACAGACCTTACATACTTCAGAATGCACCTCAGATCTTCTGTGTATGGCTAGTGTGATGACCCTTCCAATGGCCGCATGTACAATCACTGCCCAATTTTGCAAAGATCTTTAGATCCTACATGTTTCGTTAGTCCTCTGCTAACTTCCACAGAGGGGATTTGTATGCATATAATAATGTAACCCCTTTTGGACTGGGATATAAAGATTTTTTAAACATGGAATGTAATAACACTATTTAATACCTGGAGGTACTTCAACCTCTATTATTAAATACATCCTAATAAATCTCCAAACTAGTAGTCAATAAACATAATTGTCTTAAACAGTTACCTAAAAGATATTATAAACCTCCACATACTGTATTTGCACTAAAATAAGTTACAATAAGTGAATTATATGAAAATAAAATGTGTGAATTTTTCCCATACAGTAAGTAAATACATTTTAACCTACACTTTTAGCATATAAATGTGTTAAATTGATAAACACTGCAGTGGCTAACATTAAAAACCAAACTAATGGGCCTATTAATATTACCAAAAGCTGGTGAGGGATAAAAAGTTCACAATGGAATAGAAATCCACAAGAAACATACAGAGAAACAACAAAAGAAGAATAAGGGCAATACTAATTAATCCTTGAAAAAGGCTGCTAGATCAATGTCTACGTTTAACCCCCTCGCCACCGGATGCTAATGTTTTAAATTAATGAATCCAAAAGTTTTCTCTTTTACAATATTGGAGTAATCTATTCCCACCTTTTAATGACAGTTTGACATGTTCAATTCCTCTAATGCTTAGACTAGTTTGATAACCTACAGTACTATTGATGGAATTCTGCAAAGTGCCTAGAGACACTGCTGCCTATTCTTATAGCTCCAAAGTCGTTATTGCCACAGAAGTCATAGAATGAAATGTGTGAAAACAACGTATTCTCTATTGAAAAAAACTCTACAGTATTAAAAGTGACAACCCGCACGATTTAACATATAATTTACCCGGGTCGTACTTGCTTTTGTAGCAGAATGACCTGAAGGTAGTGTTCGCTCTATCCAAAGCCTGAAATAGGGCTTTGTATGGTGGGCATGGTGGGCATGTTCCATTTTAGTAGTATTTTCAGTTGTTCATATGTCTCCTCAAACTTCCCTCCAAATAAATTGGAGAGAGATGCCTGTGCTGAAAATGAACACACCTGAGGTTCCCTGTGAGATATGCTAATGGTTATGCAAATTATATTTAAATTAGTCATAGCTCCTACCATACTTGGGTCAGACCCAACAGGATCAAAACATGCAATCTCATCTGTGTTCATTCTAATGGGAAATTCCCTGCTGTGCTGAACTTGTTTGTGATCAGGCTGCACTGCTACAGTTCACCCGCTCCAAGTGCAGGGCACAGTGGAGATTAATCATGTTCCATCTGTATGTCGTCTGTTTTAACCATTCTGTTTATAAGGTTTAAAATCACTTAGTATTATATGAAGTCTTGGGTTACAGCATGAAGAGAAGTCCCCAGTGAGTAGATCTTCTTTCTTTCATTCCTATCTTCTTTCTTTTAGTATATTCTTTCTTCTCTATAACAGGTCCAGTATATGTTTTCACACTGTCTTCTTGTTGTCAAATGAGATGTGACAGGCCTTGACAGACATATGGTACCTTCACTAATCCGATTGGTAACCATTCATCACGTTTGGCAAGGAATGACTTCTCTCCAAACTTGATGGAATCACATGGTACATCGACCAATCCGATTGGTGGATGTACCATGTGATGCCTTCCCTTTTTTGAAGAGATGTGACATCACCTTGAAGGGAGGGAAGCCATACAATCAGGTACCATATGCTTCCCTTCCTTTAAGGTGATGTCACAACAGCAAAAAAAGGGAAGACATCACATGGTACACCCCAGTATGGAGTGCCGGTAACTCTTGCAAGTTTAAATGTCCTGGTCTCGTGTGCCGTGACATGGAAAAATTTAAATTGGAAGAGATACTGGCACCTGATATGGAGGCCTATAACTCAAAAAGCAGGGGGTCACCAGATCTGATATTAATGTGGTTCAGCTCCGGAGACCTCCTGCTTCAACCCTAAAGATGCAGTGGCTATTATGAAAATATTTCACTGTTTGTTTGCCAAAGCATACCCTGGTCATGCTGCGTGATTTCATCGAACTTTCCCGGGTTAAGATGCGAGTTTACTAGTATTTTTATTGAGTGCAGAAAATTGCATTTTAGCGTGTTATGAAATACCGTCGAGAAACTCAAGTTGGCGATCGTTGATTGCAATTCAACCTGTCTTTTTTTGCTGTACAGTTCTTCAAGTGTGTGTTTTTAATTGAAATTTGAAGATTAACATTACGAGTTCATACTGTATACTGTACATGGGAAATAAGTATTTTCTGAGGCAAATTGGAACCTTGTTGAAAACACAAACAGTACTGTATGCGTCATCACATATCTGCGCATGCGTATACTGTATGTCTAATTGAAACTTGATTGAAACGCATATGCATGTCATCACATTTCTGCGCATGCGTGTATGCATAATTGGAACCTGATTGAAACGCATATGCGTGTCATCACATTTTTGCCCCTGCATGTCATTTATGTTCCTAATTAAATTATTGTACAGTAAGATACACTGTTCAGTGTATTTCCTCAAGGAGACGATGGTGTAGTAGTGTAGTGTTGTGGTGTTTTAGGTGTTGGTGTACAGTATCTAGATAGTAAAAACCACTTATGTTTTCTAGATTTATATATTATTTTGTACATACTATACAGTAGTGAATTCTGTACAGTTTATCAATGACACATTTTTATATATTGAAATGCCCAAAGAAAGAAGGTATAGTACTACTGTAAGTGACTGACAGACTGGCAGTGACTAACAGTAAAAACTTGAACACCCAAAAAGTATATTTAAAGAATGAAAAGTTTAATTTGTACAGGATAATAAAGGAAAAAGGGATAATACAAAAATACAATGTGACCTCTTCTTCCGAATATAAAATATTTATTCCGCGTGTCATCACATTTCTGCGCATGTGTGTATGTATAATTAGATCTTGATTGAAACGCATTTGTGTGTCATCGCATTTCTGCGCCTGTGTCATTTATGTCCCTAATTAAATTACTGTACAGAAAGATACAGTGCATTTCTTCAAGGAGTGATTGGTGTTGGTGTAGTGGTGAAGTGGTGTAGTGTTTTGATGGTGTAGGTGTTGGTGTACAGTATCTAGATAATAAAAACCACTTATGTTTTCTAGATTTATATATTATTTTGTACATACTGTACAGTAATGTATTCTGAACAGTTTATCAATTACACATTTTTATATATTGAATTACCCAAAGAAGGTTAGGTATAGTACTACTGTAAGTGTATATACAGTAAAAACATGAACACACAAAAAGTATATTTAAAAAATGAATAGTTTTATTTGTACAGGATAATAAAGGGAAAGGGAATAATACAAAAATACAACGTCACCTCTTCTTCAAATTTTAAAATCTTGTCTTTTTCTTCTTTGTAATGGCTGCTGCTTCTTGGACATCTTGATGCTGCTTCTTGGTCTGGAAAAAAAGAGACAATATTCTATATTATCAATCGCGCAATACATTATTGTTAAAATATGCTTGCATCTTCTATCAAGTTACAGCATGATCTACTGTACGCCAAGAGTCACTGATTTATTGTAATTGGCTACTCATGCAGGACATATTCAACAGGGTTTATTATTGCTGCTGATACAGTATACTCAGTGTCAGACTTTCAAGTTATTATTGCCACAACAATGTTACATTCTATTAGGAATAATGTTACTGTGTATCCTCGGCTAAAAGAAGCTCTAATCAAATTGTATCCAACAAATTGATACATGATAACAATAAGCATTAGGTTTTGCTAGAGGTTTACATTAGGTTTTGTGGGGTTTGGGGGGAAGGGAATTGACGTGCATGGATTGAAGCACTGTGTCTTACCTGGCAGTATTGCTGGGAGCATTTCCTGCATCAAGGTGGGGTATTGCCTGCAGGTTGTTTTCGCCCAGCTCCAGACATGCAAAATAGAAAAAAAACATTAAACAATTGTAAACATTTTATGTCTGCGCTCACTCTCCAATTTCTATATATTATTGTCACGGATGCTCACAACAACCTGGACTGGACAACGGGGCTGAGGTGGGGAAGATATATAACCACTGCCCTAAGCCACAGGGGTGGGTCTGGATTGCAGGGCCAAGAACGTATAGCCGGGTCAGTGTTGGAGAGTGGAGAGTGTAGTGAGTACTTGCCTATGGTTTGGGGTTGGAGAGCGTAGTATGATCGAGGTCTGTAAGCCGTAGTAGTGGAGTAGAAAGCATAGAATGGTTGAGGTCCATAAGCCCTGGCCGTGGAGTAGAGAGTGTCGAGGTTCGTTAAACAAGTCATGGTCCTGGGGAACAAGAAGAGACAGGTCAGGCACAAGCAGGGTCACAACAGGAATTTGGAATAAACGAGATAGGTACTCAGGCTGCAAATGAGCATGGTGCATAGAAAGGTCTATGCTCAGCAAAAACCAGAGGGCTGAATGAGACTATATACAGGAGAGCACCAGGGAGAGAGAGAAGGAGTGGCTAGATGTAGGTAGAGAGATAATAGGCTGAGGATGGATGTGGCACAGGTGTAGCCCACCTGAGATTAGTCCAAGCGTTATTTCAGGTGCTGGTGCCTTTAAATGGTGCACGCGCGTGCCCAAGACTGCAGCGTGATGCGCCAAGATGTGCGCGTGGACAGGGCCCACTGTGTGCCCCCGGAAGGCAGGAGTGCCACACCGTCGGAGACTGAGCAGCAGAGGAGCGGGGGATGAAGCCGCGTGGGCCTCCATGACGGAACGTAGGCGCCGGTAACTCAGAAGGCGCAGGGACCGGAGGTGCTGTCCTGACAATTATATGTACATTACATTTGTATTAGACATGTATTAGACATGTGTGTACTATCTTACCTATTATACTTACTTATAGTTATATATATAGTTATATACTATACAGTATATAGTTCTACAGTTATATATATTTATACATTAGTTATAGTCCAATATTGTTAAACTGGCAAGGCTTTCAATGCACTAATCCAGGTGAATTTTTTTTATTTTCACAGCAAATACTGTAGATGCAGCACTACAGGAAGTGGGAGAATGTAAAAACGTATTGTACTGTGTGCATAATAACAGTCAATAGTTTGTCATAATCCCCCACTCTTTCAATGACAAAAGAACTACAAAATACAATTTAGCCTGAAAAAGAATGAGAATGTATGAATGCCCTTTATTGCTCTGGGGGATGTGTCGACAAGCATTTGAAAGCATTTTGCTTTGTGAGGGGGGGATGGTGCAACTAACTTTTCCAGTCCAGGTGTGCAGGATTATATACTGTAGTACAAAGAAATCATTTGAACAGTTTTCCAAAAAAAGTTCTTACAACAGTACATACAGTAAATACCATGGGTACGTGCTTGAGATATTGCCATAAACAGTATGCAAAGCAGACCAAGCCTAGCAAAAGGTGAAGGTTTTCAATAGTATAACACCCCCCACAATTGTTTTTAGAGTATGCCACCTCATTCTGTATAGAAATTCAAAGTCATTGATTTTAAGAATGTAAAAATCACAAAATATTAAAAATGTATCACATGATGTTTTCTTAAAATCACTCTTTTATTAAGCACTTGTTGAGAAAAGAAGAAAAAAAAGTACGCCTTATTTTTTTTTCAGACTTGAAAGCCACATTTGCAGTGAAGTCATTATGGCCAAATCCCCATGAAGGATATATCAGCCATGCATATGAATGTGAGACTGGCCACGGGGTTGGGTTATTCCATGGGCCAAAATCAAAGCCCAGGGAGGTGTAGATAATCAGTTGAATGCATTTTGTTTTGTGAGGGGGGGAACGTGAGGGAAGGTGCAAATAACTTTGCCAGTCCGGGTGTAATGCTATGATGCACGTGTGTCAAACTCAGCCAAGAACCCAAGGCTCAAAGATATTGTGTCTTTGTTTTTTAAGTAAGATCCCATGGCCTGGGAGAGGTACTGTAAGGATAACGACTCAAATGACTTTTGCAATTAAATGAGTTGTCTTTGTCTAATGTGTGTGCGTCCTTGAGTCCTTGGAACTGTTTAAAAATGTAATAAAGAGTTAACACTCACAGTGATCATGTTTGCGTGAGTGTAATATTTCGACAGACAGTATGAGAAGCAGAGCAAGTGTCACATCCGCAGCTACTCCGGGGACCGCCCCGCTGACGCGTCACACGGCATTCCTATGCGCACACGCACGGCTAGGGCAGTACACGCACGCTCAGTGAGAAGCTGCCAGCACCTCCCACTGGGAGGGAACTCGGCCGTACACCCGCGTGACGTCCGCGCTCCGCGACGCGCATCGCGCACGCGCGCGGGTTGCTCGGCAACCGCGCTCCGCGACGCGCATCGCGCACGCGCGCGGGTTGCTCGGCAACCAAGGCAATTACCAGGAAAGCATGACCTGCAGGCTGTTTCTAATTACTGCTGCTCGGACACCATTGGAGGACCGGATCACACCCTTGCAATGTAATTGGATCCTCCCTGCATATATACCTGCTCCTGTCTGGCATTCCTTGCTGAGCATAAACTCCTGTTTATGCATTGTGCTCACCGCTGCTGTTTTGTGTTGCTTGAACTTTGCTTGGCCTGACCTGTCTGTTTCCTGATACTTGAACCTGGCTGTTCTTTGGACTCCTACCTTCTCCAGCACTTTGAACCCGGCTTCACTCTCGACCATTCTACCTTCTATTACCCTGGACCTTGGCTACGGAAATCTACTATCCTCTACTCTCCAATCCCGGATCACCTTGGCTACGGAAATCTACTATCCTCTACTCTCCAATCCCGGATCACGGCAAGTACCCTGACTACCCTGACCTCTCCAACCCTACGACGCGGTACGACTTGGACTACGCATTCCGGACAGGACTGCGTGGTTGTGGGTCGGTGCCTTTCTATCCCCACCTCAGCCCCGCGGTCTTCCGTCCTGTTTGTGGTGAGCGCAGCGTGACAGCAAGCCTAGCAAAAGTTGAACGTACAGTATTGAATAATAAATATAGAATAAAAGCTATTAATATTTATTTTTTTGGTTTCTTAGCAGAATAAATTACACATGCAAGTCTTATTATACAGTCTAATTATACTGCAAAATGCAACATCATTGATAAAATAAAACGTTTGTGATTATTGCAATGTAAAAATGTATTGAATATATAAACATCGTATCATACTGTATAAGGTTTGGTATAAAGCTCACAATTATTCTCATCTACTCTACTCAAGAACAAATGTCCCTTTAAAATTGTATTTTTTTCCGTTGGATTTCTAATTTTCTAAGATTGATTCATAATGCGCATGTGCGTGGAACTAACTGAATTGGTCTGTTTTAGATTACTTCATGGATGATGTCAATGTTCCAAATTGACAAACGGGGTTCAGTTGATAATAAGTAGTTTAATTCAATACTATAAAAATTCAGTAAGTCAAAAATTCTAAAGTCTACAAGACTTTCTCTGCAGGGAGTGTCCAGGCAGCCTCTTTATACATTCTAGGTTCCTTTGTCTAAAATAGTTACTAGGCAGGTTATACTAACCACTCCTTAATTCTTAATCTAATCATATTACAGCTCATTAAACCTGGTTTGAACTAGCCTCAAAACAGCTCTGTATAGGAACTAGGTACCAAGTCTCACTATGAATGTGGGCGTTACTATAGACACATTTGTAAATCAACTTAGGAGCAAAATCTCTCATTCACACCAGACAAATAGTTACATAGTTACATAGTAGATGAGGTTGAAAAAAATACATAGGTCCATCAAGTTCAACCTATGATAAATTTAGACAACAGATACTTTATCCTATATCTATACTTACTTATTGATCCAGAGGGAGGCAAACAAAAAAAACCATTAAGGGGAAAATTAATTCCTTCCTGACTCCAAGAATTGTCAATCGGATTAATCCCTGGATCAACATCCTTCCCATGTATACTTATTTGGTATATCCCTGTATACCTTTCCCATCTAAAAAGATGTCCAACCTTTTTTTGAACAAATCTATTGTATCTCCATGGGTAATAAATTCCACATTTTAACTGCCCTTACTGTAAAGAACCCTTTCCTTTTTTGCTGGTGAAATTTCCTTTCCTCCAACCTTAAGGGATGGCCTGTGGGATGAATAGTTCTTTTGAAAGCTCCTTGTATTGTTCCCGAATATATTTGTATATAGTTATCATATCCCATCTTAGACGCCTCTTTTCTAATGTAAATAAATCTAATTTGGTTAGCCTCTCCTCATAAGTTAGATTGTCCATCCCCTTTATTAATTTGGTGGCTCTACTCTGCACTCTCTCTAGTTCCATAATGTCTTTTCTTAGGATTGGTGCCCAAAATTGTACTCCATAGTCAAGGTGTGGTCTTACTAGTGCTTTGTAAAGGAGCATAATTATGTTTACTTCCTTCCATCCATTGCCTGTTTGATGCAAGATAAGATCTTGTTTGCCTTTGCAGCTACTGCATGATATTGGGCACTATTGCTAAGCCTGCAGTCTACAAGCACTCCTAAATCCTTCTCCATCAAGGATTCCCCCAATATATCTCCATTTAATTTGTAAGTCGCCTTTTTATTCTACATCCCAAATGCATATCTTACATTTATCTGTATTAAACCTCATTTGCCATTTACCTGCCCACGTTTCCAGTCTCTCCAAGTCCTTCTGAAGAGAAATTACATCCTGCTTTGATTCTATTACCTTACACAATTTAGTATCATCAGCAAAGATGGAGACTTTGCTCTCGATCCCAACCTCAAGGTCATTATTAAGCAAGTTAAAAAGCAGGGGTCCCAGTACCGATCCCTGAGGTTCTCCACTCACGACTTTAGCCCAACCTGAAAAAGTTCCATTTATGACAACCCTCTGTTGTCTGTCCTTTAACCAGTTTTCAATTCAGGTGCATATATTATTACTGAGTCCAATTTTCTTTATTTTGTACACCAATCTCTTGTGTGAAACCGTATCAAAAGCCTTTGCAAAATCTAAGTAGACCACATCAACTGCATTACGTGGTCTAAATTCCTACTTACCTCCTCAAAGAAACAAATAAGGTTAGTTTGGCAAGATCTATCCTTCATAAATCCATGCTGACTATTACTAATAATTTTGTTTTCAGGTAGGTATTCCTGAATATTATCCTGTATTAAACCTTCAAGTAGTTTCCCTACTACTGAAGTCAGGCTTACAGGTCTGTAATTTCCCGGTTGTGATCTAGCTCCCTTTTTAAATATAGGCACCACATCTGCTTTACGCCAATCTTGTGGTACTGAGCCTGCGGAAATGGAGTCCTTGAATATTAAATATAATGGTTTGGCTATTACTGAGCTTAACTCCTTGAGAACTCTTGGATGTATGCCATCGGGGCCAGGTGCCTTATTTACTTTTTAATTTTTTCAAGTCGCTTATGAACGTCTTCCTCAGTTAACCAATGTTTCAATAATATGCAGGTTGTGGCTTCCTCCTGCGGAACTACTATTGAACTTGATTCTTCCCTGGTAAACACAGAGGCAAAGAATTTGTTTAATACCTCTGCTTTTTCCTTATCTCCAATAATAATCTGCCTACCCATCTGCCTGACACACATTACTTCACACAAAATGGAAACTGAAGACAACAGATTTCACAAAAGCGAAATTGAACATCACTTTCAATCCTTCTCCAGAGACCCCCACCAGTCCATTTCAATAATATAGCAACAGTACAGTGGCGGCCGCCTTTATCCTAATGCGTCCGTATCCACGGCGCCCAGATAATCTTATGCAGACTCGGTTTTTTTTTTGGTCCGGAGTGAATTGCGTTTTAGCGCTCTTGATATTAGCATTTTATTATCGCTGTCTGCAATACTGCAATACCATCTAAAAACTCAGGGGGGCGTTCGCGAGCTGTTGTTTTGGAAGTCTAATACTTTAGCAGTTCAACCTACGTCAGTACACAGTCTGCGTGTTCGTGCGCAGTAATTGTAAATTTGCATATTTACTGTATACATGCATTTGCAGTGCTGTACTGTATGTCTCATTTGAAAATTGTTGAAATGCATAGGCGTGTGCAGTGCTGTAACAGTGTCACATTTCGGCATATACAGCGCTCTCCCCTCGTTCGCCCCCGCACACAAAGGATAATTTACTGCACTGCATGGTATTTCAACTTCTTATCTTCTCTACAGTGCAGTACATATCTCCCACACCATTCCTTTGAATGTGTGTCTTTCTGGTTTCAATTACATTCCTGCTTGACAGCAGATGATTACTGTGCATGCGCCTGTAACTTCACCCACAACTGCTTGCTTGAGTGTGTGACCAAAAAAAAAATATATTTATTTTTCTCCTCATTTTTTATTTTTATTTTCTCCACAAGCCTGCAAAAACCATCTTGATATTATGATGTTCAATCTGTGCTGTACTTTAACTTTTGACTGCGACCCTGTGCGTTTGACTGCACATGGTTGATTTGTGTGCTTTTTATGTACTGTATTTGGGGGTGTAGGGATCAAATTATTATGATGACCTGCCTTTTGAAATTATGTCATTTCTTTGAACTGTAGTACAACTAATCCTTCCTGCAGCTATACGCTGTGACCCCTCCCCCCATGCACACACACAAAAACACGCTGAAGGATTTGAAACTCTTATCGACAGACACCTCTAGAGTCATTCATTTTCGCAAGCTTTTCATTGTGTTTTTAATCCGTCCCTAGCCGAGCGTCACCTCACTGCGCCTGCGTGTTATCCTCTTTGAGATGGGAGCTAACTGATTACTGCGCATGACTCACCCAACACCCCCCCCAACCCTTTGAGGCTTTGTTTACAGTAACGCTTTGGAAAATCCCTTCTCGAATTTGATATGTAAATCTGATTTGCACAGCACTGTGAGAATTGAGAATTAAAAAAAACATTAACTGAATCATGTTGTTTTGTCATTTATTCTTTGTCTTTGGTGTACTGTAGGTGTGGGGGGGGTTGTTGTCAATGATTATGATTATCAATAATGTAAATAAAAATTTATTTTATTTTATCAGGAACAAAAAAAAACAAATATAAAACGCTTGCCATTGTGTTTTTACTGTAACCCGTCCCTAGCCGAGCATTACTTCTCTATGCACCTGCGTGTAATCCTCTTTGGGATGGGAGCTAGCAGATGATTACTGCGCATGCGCCTATACTGTAACTTCACCACTGCTTGCTTGAATGAGTGACCAAAAATATATATATATTTTTTCTCATCATTTTTTTTTTATTTTCTCCACAAGCCTGCAAAAACCATCTTGATATTACGATATTCAATCTGTGCTGTACTGTAGCTTTTGACTGCCATCCTGTGCGTTTGACTGCATATGGTTGATTTGTGTGCTTTTTAATGTACTGTATTTGGGGGTGTAGGGATCAAATTATTATGATAACCTGCCTTTTGAAATTATGTCATTTCTTTGAACTGCAGTAAAACTAATCCTTCCTGCAGCTATACCCTGTGCCCCTCTCCCCCACTCACACACACAAGGCTCACTGAAGGATTTGAAACTTTTATCGACAGACACCTCTAGAGTCATTCATTTTCGCAAGCTTTTCATTGTGTTTTTAATCCGTCCCTAGCCGAGCGTCACCTCACTGCGCCTGCGTGTTATCCTCTTTGAGATGGGAGCTAACTGATTACTGCGCATGACTCACCCAACCCCCCCCCCAACCCTTTGAGGCTTTGTTTACGGTAACACTTTGGAAAATCCCTTCTCGAATTTGATATGTAAATCTGATTTGCACAGCACTGTGAGAATTGTGAGTTAAAAAAACATTAACTGATTCATGTTGTTTTGTCATTCATTCTTTGTCTTTGGTGTACTGTAGGTGTGGGGGGGGGTGTTGTCAATGCTTATGATTATCAAGAATGTAAATAAATATTTATTTTATTTTATCAGGAACATAAAAAACAAATATAAAACGCTTGCCATTGTGTTTTTACTGTAATCCGTCCCTAGCCGAGCATCACTTCTCTATGCGCCTGCGTGTAATCCTCTTTGGGTTGGGAGCTAGCAGATGATTACTGTGCATGCACCTGTACTGTAACTTCACCACTGCTTGCTTGAGTGAGGGACCAAAAAAAAAAATATTTTTTTTCTCCTCATTTTTTATTTTTATTTTCTCCACAAGCCTGCAAAAACCATCTTGATATTACGATATTCAATCTGTGCTGAACTGTAGCTTTTGACAGCGACCCTGTGCGTTTTACTGCACATGGTTGATTTGTGTGCTTTTTATGTACTGTATTTGGGGATGTAGGGATCAAATTATTATGATGACCTGCCTTTTGAAATTATGTCATTTCTTTGAACTGCAGTACAACTAATCCTTCCTGCAGCTATACCCTGTGCCCCCCTCCCCCCACGCACACACCCAAGGCTCGCTGAAGGATTTGAAACTCTTATCGACAGACACCTCTAGAGTCATTCATTTTCGCAAGCTTTTCATTGTGTTTTTAATCCGTCCCTAGCCGAGCGTCACGTCACTGCACCTGCGTGTAATCCTCTTTGAGATGGGAGCTAGCTGATTACTGCGCATGACTCACCCCCCCCCCCCAACCCTTTGAGGCTTTGTTTACGGTAACGCTTTGGAAAATCCCTTCTCGAAATTGGTATGTAAATCTGATTTGCACAACACTGTGAAAATTGAGAGTTAAAAAAAACATTAACTGATTCATGTAGTTTTGTCATTCATTCTTTGTCTTTGGTGTACTGGCGGTGTGGGGGGGGCGGGGGTTGTTGTCAAAGCTTATGATTATCAAGAATGTAAATAAATATTTATTTATTTACAAAAAAAACAAATATAAAAATAATCATTAATAATACAAAATGCAGTCTTTATTAAGTTCTTCTGTCAGATGGAAAATTGAGGGCCGGTGGATAATCATGAATAATGCACATTGATAATAATATTCATTAATAATATATAATATATAATAATATGTACAGTATATACTGTATAGTAATATAATTTTTTCCGTCTTTATCTTCTTCCTCATTCTGTGTACAGTACAGTAGTTAATTGAGAGAGGAGAGGTTTTGTGTACATCATGACTGCATTTTAGATACTGTACACTTAACTGTACAAACAGTTCACAGACTTTACATGATACCCCCCCTCTCTCCCAGGCCATCCTTTTTTTCTGAACAGAGAAGAAAACAAAAAATTAGTGCCGTTATGTGCATACTGTATTATGGCATTGTGTGCTGTGTATTACTGTCAAACTACTCTATACTTGAACTACTGTATACTTTGACTACTGTTAAATACTTTGTAACCAGATGGCTGGTGCTGATCTCTCTGGAAAGGAAAAAATTGAGCAGTTACTGTAGGTGCTTACTGTATTATGGCATTGTGTGCTGTATAGCTACTCCATATTGGACTACAGTATGCAGTTAGTACTGTCAAACTAGTCTATACAGGAACTACAGTATACTCTGACTACTGTTACTGTAAATATTTTGTAACCAGATGGCTGGTGCTGCTCTCTCTGGAAAGGAAAAAATTGAGCAGTTACTGTAGGTGCATACTGTATTACTGTGAGTTAGCCCTTAAAAAGGATAGGCGTTTGTTGTTTTCAAATGTTTCGCTGAAGCAGTGAATACAGATGGTGACCCACGAGCGGTACTGATTCTGAAAATAAAGGTTGCCACACCACATAGGACTACCAGCTGTGAATGGAGTATATGCAGAAAAGTGTGAAAATTGATGCAAGACTGTGCTGAAGCAGGGGAATTTTCAGCAAACAAATGCTGAGTGTAAAATTGCCCTACCGGGGAAAAAGGGATTGTTGAACTGTGTAAAAGGTATTCCAAAGCCAATTGCTGAGTGTTGAGTCACCCTGCCGGGAGTGAAATAAATAATCCACTGCAAAGAATGTTTTTTTTCTGCAAGTAAAAAAAAAGTCTGCCTATGTATCTTGGGAGTAAAACAGGCACTTAAAGTGTGAAGAGTGAATGCCATAATACCCAAAGATGAGATTGAAAATGACTGAACTCAAGCAGAAAACCAAATTCTGTTGCTGAGGCGGAGGGATTGCACATAGCAAGTAAACGGTTTAAAGCAAATGCCTTTCCTGAAGCCAGAAAATGGGCAGCTAGCAAGCATTGTATTTAAAGAAATGGAACCCTGGGAATTTAAAATGGCCACCCAGCTGAAGTCAAATGCAGACTCTGTAAAAATAGGGAAGAACATGTGTTCCTGGTGTAAAGAACCGCACCACACGGAGCAGTGTCCCTTCAGGCCTTATTTAGACGTTAAGAATGAATGCATGCACATTAATGCTAATGTTGTAAAACTTACCCAAGGGAAGGAAAAATCTACAGAGAGGCCTGTGAGAGCTATGACATCTACAAGCAAAATATGCCCACCTGTAGGACTACAACTATTTGGGGTTCTAGCAAATACAGTGACAACAGCTGCAATAGCGCCTCCTGAGGTCAGGAACATCTGAATACCTGATAGCCCCAAAATGGAGGACAAAATACAGCGTTCCTGTAATGAACCCTACCCCACGGAAGAGTGGCCCTTCCAGTCCGATGAGGAGGAAGACATCTCTTATGGGGAACCCAAACCGAGTCACACCCACAAAACACCCCAAGAATGGTGGGGGTGCCAGAACTCGATACGAACCGAAAAGACCGCTCCCTATGATGACGAATATGATCGGCGGGAGAAAGAGCGGGAGCAGTGGATCACCAAATATTTCTGTCAGCTATTACAGTTGCAAGAAAAGCCAGGTGGATCCAGTGATGCTGCTAACATTTCAAATGAAGATGGAGACCCCTGTATCCCTGAGGGGACGGTGTCATCCAAAACAAAAAGGCGAAAAAAGAAAAAGAAAAGCGGTTCTTCACTTACCGTGGAAGGAACAGAAACATCTGCAGATCTTGCGGAGGAAAAGGGGGTCCGAAATGCCCTGCAGCCTAGGGAAAATGGAGAAGTCGTCCCGCAGATGACCGAATATCCAGAGGGCCCAAGGCAGAAGTCGTGTACCCCAAAGAAGTGTCTGTCCAGTGCTAGTAGTGAAAAGCCCTCAACCAACCATCCCAGGGAAGTGGAGCCGGAACCGGTGAGTGACGATCCCTTGACCAGCCCTGGGGATGCCTTGAAGGTTGCCAGGCATGACTGTGATCGACTACGGGAAAATAACATGACGCTACAGAAAGATGTGCTCACAATGTACTCTTTGGCCAGGACAGAATTGGACGATCTCAAGACTGAGCTAGATACGGCAAACTCTACTATTACCGCCATGGATGAAAAGCAGTGCCAATCTGATAAAATGATGGCTAAGCTGAAGCGGAAGTATGAGGGGGCACTGAAGCAGATGACAGTCCTCCAGCAAGAGATGCACACTCTTCGCATAGAGCTAGCTGAATGCCTCACAACAGGAGGTCAACAATGTCTGGACAGAGGTAGACGTATCTCAGAAGGAGGTTCATACACTCTGCAGAGCACTGGATGCCTCACATCATGAGATCAAAAGCTGCCGCACAGAACTGGAAGTCTCCAGAAAGGAACTTCACAGTCTCACTGAGAAGCTGGACATTTCAAAGAAAACTATCATACATCTTAACTAAGATCTCAAAGTCTCTCAGAAGGAGCTTCAGAACCTAAACCTGGAGATGGAAGTCTCACGCCAGGAGACAGCCCGCCTCCAAGCAGATGTGCAAAAATGGAAGGTGTACTGCAAGGAGGCCCTGAATAGTACAGAGACTGAGAAAAGAGAAAATTTAAGATTAAAAAAGAAAATTCTGAGTTGACAGAACATGTCAAGGGAAAGAATGAAAAGCTGCATGAGCTTAAAGAAATAAATAAACTTTTGGAAGATGAAAAGCTTGAAGCAAAGCACCATCTACAGAACCAACTGCAAGGTCTGCGTATGCACCTCCAGTATGCTGAGGAGAAGCAGCAAACGCTGCAGGAAGAAAATCTGCAGGCTGCTAAAGAGGTACAAGCGCTGCAGGAACATCTGAATATCCAGTACGTCCCCGCAGAGCAGTATGAGGAGCTAAAGGCCACGCTGCATGTCTTCAGAGCATCATTGGAGGCGGAGCTTCGATACCAGGTGACTCTGTATGAGAGGGAGCGTGACAAGGCTCAGAAACTGGAGCAAGAGCTGGAGAGACAAAGAGACTGTTCCAATCCCTTGAGTCAGTACACCAAGGAGAAAACAGACGCAGCGGCAACCTTAACGGCAAAAATTACAGAGCTCCAGAATATGAAGGAGACACTGATACAGACTCAGAGAAAGCAAAGTGCGCAGATAAATTCCCTGAGAAGAGACTTGCAAGACGCACTCAAACAGATTGAGACTCTGCAGACCAGTAACTTACAGATTCCTCCAATACGGAAAAAAGTATTGGCTCTGCCCAAGCACCGGTATCCCACAGTAACTAATGCCCGTGAGGACAAGGGTACAGTGAGAGTTGGGGACTCCACGCACCTTCAAAACATGATTACGAAGTTTGAGCCACCTAAGAAAGCACTAGCCAAACCTACAGCTGCCCAACAGGCAACAAACAGAGGTAGGCGTGCAGAATCAAAGCCAGAAGAATCCTTAGCTGAGGAAGCTGAAAAGATAGGACGTTCTCTGGAAAGGGTGTTGGAGGTGCAACTCAGTCCCAAAGAAGCTGAACTGGCGACTCCGTTGTGTGGAGGAGGTGCAGAAAGACAGCTTCAAGAGCGGAAAACTCTAAGGGCTAGTCCTAACTGCTCTACAACTGTTGCCATACAGTTTGTCTACAAAAAGAGGAGTGCCCGACGCAACGGAAATCTCATGACCGTGCACTCGGTAAAAATACTTTACTTGGAAGAAGTCCTCCTTGAGCAACTGATGAGTGCTGATCTCAAGCACCTATGGGAGGAGAGAAAAATAAACTGGAGAAAGGGCTTCAATCCCAACGGGACACAGGGTTCTCTTCCTCCATCCACTCTCATTCAAGTCACAGAAAGATCCCGAATGAGATTGGAAGGATGGGCTTTGGCCGTGGTAAGCCAGAGCTTCCCACAAACAGGGGAGGTATGTAACAAGGGACTTATCCCTGTTCACAAATATGCCTCTAATCCAGCAGTGTGGTGGTTAACTGCTGGTAGGCAATTAACTAACACCACCTGCCTGATTAGATTGCTTAGAAAAGCCTACCTTTGAGACAGGAAGTGAGACTTCTTAGCTCACACCTGAGCTGAACTAGGAGACGATGTCTTGAGTGACAAGCTGACCACAAGACAAAGGGGACAAGATTCTAACCTGGAGCCTGACATTTCCTATGCACACAAGGGTGCGGTTCCAAGAGCGCAGAGAAGCTTGCCCTACAGCAGCCCAGCTAACAGATAAGACTTTTCGTATACGACTATTATCTATGTCTATGTGTATTGATAAATGTCTCCATGATTTGGGGCTGGTAAATAGCTTAGCTAACCAACCCAGTCATAGAGGGCTGAGCTACATATGTAGATAGTCTCCAAAGCAGAGATAGATTTTTTTGTTTGGCTTATTCTCTTATGTTGATTTTTGCTGTGTTTAAAGCGACAGGCACAATAAAGCCTTGTTTTAATTTCACCTTAAAACAGTCTCCATTGTGTACCTCTGCACATGTCCTCCTACAATGCCTTGCGCCAACTCATCCTTTTGGAGGGTTTCACAACTTTTCGGATATGGTCCTTCAGCTGATGCCAGACCATTTCGATAGGATTGAAGTCTGGCGATCTGTCATTGGAGGGGAAAAAAAGGACAATTAGTTTAAAAGATACAGTACACCGTAAAAAAATGAGACACGTTACCGCACTTACTCCGCTGGTGTCTTCACCCAGTTGATACCACGCTCAAGGATATGCGCTGTTGACGCGGTGTGCTTCGGATCATTGTCCTGGTAGAAACGGTGACCATCCGGGAACTCACGTGTGATGTTTTCCACAATCTCAGGCACAATTTTGTCTTGGAAGAAAGCTTTATTCATGATTCCTATAACAAGAAAAGAAAAGTGCTCAAAAACCTGCACACTAGTACAGTGCGTAAGGCAAAAGCATGTGACATACATTTTACTGTACCTTCAAAGATGACGATGCATCCTGGTCCACGCCTAGAAATGGCACCCCCCACATGCATCTTTACTGGGTGTTTTGGACGTGGCTTCATAGATATGCGACCTTTTTTGTGGAATGCAAAGGTGGCAAATCTCTCCAGCGAAACAGTAGATTCGTCAGTGAAGATGCAATCCTGGAAAGTTTCTCCACTGTCGATCCATGCCTGGGCCTGGACCACTCTCTTGATTTTGTTAATGTTCCTTATCATGGGGTACGCTCTATAATGACAAGGAATAAATAATTTTAGAGGTACAGTACAGTTTCTTAAACAACACTTTTACCTCCTGTACTGTCCAGTACTAACCTCACACGTCCATATTTCATCCAATTCTGCGTCTCATCTTCTTTATGCTGGTCTCGGATACAGTGAGATTGTGATTTTCCTGCAGAGTGTATTTGACCCGTAATGAACTCTTCTCATCATTCTCCTCACTTATTTTGTCGACAAGAAGTGTTGTCTCCGTACAATGTACAGAAAAACAACAATCCGGTAAGTTACAGTGCAGTAGGCCACAAGCACAGCACATCATTTGCAGTAAAAATAGTATACAATTAGATAGATCTACACAATATAGTGTTCTATTAATATGCAGCAATATAAACAATATATATACTGTTGTTATAAAAATATACAGAAATAAATATAAAATTAGATAGAACTACACAATATATTGTTCTATTAATATGCAGCAATATAAACAATATATATACTGTTGTTATAAAAATATACAGAAATAACTATAAAATTAGATAGATCTACACAATATATTGTTCTATTAATATGCAGAAATATTAACAATAATAGATATACTGTATTATATAGTTATTTAAATATACTTCCGCGTTAGTTACCGTTGGTGTCCTCGTGCGTTGTCTGGTTTTTCCGTGTGCATGATAGCACACGGTGGTTGCTGGCACGAGGCCAGAAGCAGCTAACCAGCGTTGGATATCTGCAATTCGGTGTCCGCTCGTGTACATCTCCTTAATTCTCATGCTGAGCTCCTTTGAAATCTTTTTAACAGGCATTGCTGCAAGTAGAAAGAAATACAAACACAAGAATGTATATGAATTCACAAAATGGATAGTGTATTTATACGTTAATGACTCACATTAGAGTATAG
>WSYH01006769.1:0-36277 GCA_036426205.1 Ascaphus truei
CCTAAATCAGATATATCACATTTGCAAAATAAAACAACGACAGAAAAGACTACATTTGAGGAAAAAGACAAACGTAGGGATATTGAATATCTAAGGGAAAAAGAGAGAGCAAAGGAGAGAGACTTTAGAATGGAGGAGGAAAGATGGAGAGAGAGGGAAAGACAGAGAGAGAGGGAAAGACAGAGAGAAAAAGAACTTAGAATGAGGGAAGAAAAAGAAAGGGAAAAAAACATCAGAGATAGAGATATCCACAGACATAGAGAACAACAGAGAGATAGGGATTTTGTCTATCATAGAGAGCAGAGAGAAATAGAACAGAGGGAGAAAGAACAGAAGGATAAAGCATACCAAAGAGAGAAAGAATTAAGAAGAGAAAACGAGATGAAAAGAGAAAGGGAAGAAAGAAAAAGGGAAAGAGATAGATACCATCAGGATAGACAACAAAATAATAGCAGGTCTAGGTCACCCATTGGAGCAACTGGACCCAATACTTTTTTTGACCTGGACAAAACTCTCAGTGTCTGGGAGATACCCAACTCATACACCCCTCCGAAAGAAAGGAGGGACCCAAAGGTTTCTCACAAAAGAGAACCCATCAGAGAGGGAAACGAGGAAAAAGAAGGAAAGGGGAAAGAGTAAATAAAGGGAATGATAGAGACACAAAAAATATTTTTAATTTAAGTACGGTTGAATTAACTATACCCCAACAAAATTTAATTTCCAAGGGACTTTCTTTCGCACCAACTGTAGGGCCTAATAATTTTGAACTTTTTTTGGATGCAAACCGCTATTTACGTAAATTAACTGTAAAAAGATTCTTTCAGAGTAAAAACGTGGAATCCAGACTACATATTGATAATCCCAAAAAGGAACCTGAAGAGAGTAAGTTCAAACATACAGAATTAAAAAGTAAGTCTATATTTTATCCCACCTATTACAAAGGAAAACATCTAGAGGTTGTCTATGATCTCATTGTGAAAGATTTCGAAAAGCTGTCTAAAAACACAAAATTTACATCAAGAAATAATTTGACTAGAGACGAAAGGAATGCTTTAGAAGAAATTATCAAAAATGAAAATATAATCATTAAACAGGCCGACAAAGGCGGGGGTATAGTAATAATGAACAGGGATAATTACCTGAAGGAAATCTACCGTCTATTAGGTGATGTGGATACATATGAAATTTTGAAGAAAAACCCAACAGAAGAGTTTAATAAGGAGCTGAATATTCTGTTGGAAAGAGGGAGGGATACAGGCATTCTAACAGACTCTGAATATAAATTCTTATATAACAAAACCCCTCAAATTCCGATTTTATATATTTTACCAAAAATCCACAAATGTCTCAAAGATCCACCCGGTAGGCCGATAATTTCGGGAATAAACTCGCTTACATCAAACTTGTTGGCCTACATTGATAGTTTCCTCCAGGGTTATGTAAAAGATATGAACTCATACTTGAAGGATACCTCTGATATTATAAAAATTCTGGATACATTTGTATGGAAAGAGGATTATTTATTGGCTACCATCGATGTTAGTTCTTTATATACATCCATTGCTCATCATTTAGGACTCCAAGCCATTGAACATTTCCTCAGAAATGATCCAGAATTACATGATTTACAAATTCAATTTCTTCTGGATGGCATCACATTTATTTTAGAAAAGAACTTCTTTTTATTTGATAAGGTATTCTATGTTCAGAAATGTGGCACCGCCATGGGGACGAGGTTTGCCCCCAGCTACGCAAATCTCTTTATGGGATTCTGGGAGGACCAAACCATCTGGCCCGGGGGCGAGCTGGGGGGGGAACCTTGTCTTATGGCGGCGCTACATTGATGACATCATTTTAATTTGGAAAGGAGATAGACTAAATTTGGAGCAATTTATTTTAAACCTGAATCAAAATAATTTTAATCTTAAATTTACACATACAATAAGCGATTCGTCTATAGAGTATCTTGATTTAAACATTTATATAGAAGAAGGAGCAATAAAAACTAAAACACATTTTAAAAATGTCGATTGCAACAATTTTATTTTAAGATCCAGTTGCCACCACCATCAATGGATGGACGGAATTCCCTATAGTCAATATAGGAGACTTCGTAGAAATTGCACCGAGGAAAACATTTTTAATGACCAGTGTAAAATTTTAGAGAAACGCTTTGTAGAAAAGAATTATAGCCAAGAGACTTTAGATATGGCACTAACAAAGGCTAAGAATCTACAAAGAAAGGAATTGTTTGAACCTAAGAAAAAGTCTTCCACTTCAAACAAAAGTGTTTATGATACAGCTTTTTTTAACTACTTTTAATAAAGAATCAAAAAACATAGAGAAAATTTTGCGTAAGCACTGGCATGTTTTAAAATCAGATACAGTTTTAAGTGAAATTTTACCAGAAAATCCTAAAATTATTTTTAAAAAGGCACAGAATATTAAAAATTTAATAGCACCAAGCGCTTTAAGAAGTTCCAAAGGGGACAACCAGGGCTGGCTTAAAAACTTGACAGGCTTTTATGGATGTGTATCATGTAAGGCCTGCCAACATAAGATGAAAGAAAAAACAAGTTTTATAAACAACAAGAGCAAAGAATCTTTTAAAATTAAACAATATATGAACTGTTATACAGACTTTGTGATATACAGTATGTCCTCCAATGTCCCTGCGGGCTACAATACGTGGGAAAAACATCCAGACCAATACGTACCCGCATTATTGAACACTTGAGCAATATAAGAAGGGGCATTTTAACGCATTGTGTCTCAAAACACTATGCCAAATACCATCAATCCAATCCAGATAGCCTCAGATTTATCGCTATTGAAAATGTAAAACAACACTGGAGGGGACGCAGTAGGGAGGTGGATCTCAGCAAGAGAGAGATGTACTGGATTCACAAACTTAACACATTGATTCCAAATGGTTTGAATTCAGATTTTGAGATTTTACCTTTCTTACATACTTAATGGCTATGCGTCTTTTACGTTTTTTAACTCTTTTTATGCTCTTCTTTATGTCTTTTATTTTGTGCCTCTTTTATCATAGTATTAGATATATTTTTATTTATATATTTTCAAAATCAAGTATTTAACCTCTTATTAAATATGTGTAATTGGTGATCCATAATTTATATTAATTAATATAATAGATTGATTTTTTTGGCCAACCTAGAACACTGTTTAATGCTCCAAAAGCTTTGCCTATTCTAACCCCACCAACATTTGAACCTATTATGGTCTAGAAAGATTGTTTTAATTAATTTATACCATGTAAATGAAATTACTGATGCACCTTTTTCTTTGTCTTTTCTCTCTCCCATACTCATGATGTTACAAGTGTTTCTTTATTTGGATTATTTCTGTAACAACACCTTTTATGGAGGTTTTTATTGATTTTTTTATTTTTAGCTTTATATTTGAATGTTATTAAAATTTATAATATGTTAATTTATACTATGTCATACATTTATATTTTATTTGTTTTGGACCACAGTTTTATTGTGCCTATGTATAGGCGAATCTGTGGTTTTAATCATGTGCTATTTGGCTTAATTTGATTGACAATGTGAAGCTAATCAAGCGATCCCATATAAATATATGGCACTAACAAGAGACGTCATAATGCTCCTGACGAAGCTGTGTGCGACAGCGAAACGCGTAGAGCAAATATACTAGCTGCAGCTGCCTCCAAGAGAAGACGCCGGATGCTAGAACTCCCCTGCAGACTCTCCCCCAGCGCGTCCTAAGAATCTACAAAGAAAGGAATTGTTTGAACCTAAGAAAAAGTCTTCCACTTCAAACAAAAGTGTTTATGATACAGCTTTTTTAACTACTTTTAATAAAGAAGCAAAAAACATAGAGAAAATTTTGCGTAAGCACTGGCATGTTTTAAAATCAGATACAGTTTTAAGTGAAATTTTACCAGAAAATCCTAAAATTATTTTTAAAAAGGCACAGAATATTAAAAATCTAATAGCACCAAGCGCTTTAAGAAGTTCCAAAGTGGACAACCAGGGCTGGCTTAAAAACTTGACAGGCTTTTATGGATGTGTATCATGTAGGGCCTGCCAACATAAGATGAAAGAAAAAAACAGTTTTATAAACAACAAGAGCAAAGAATCTTTTAAAATTAAACAATATATGAACTGTTATACAGATTTTGTGATATATGTCCTCCAATGTCCTTGCGGGCTACAATACGTATGAAAAACATCCAGACCAATACGTACCCGCATTATTGAACACTTGAGCAATATAAGAAGGGGCATTTTAACGCATAGTGTCTCAAAACACTATGCCAAATACCATCAATCCAATCCAGATAGCCTCAGATTTATCGCTATTGAAAATGTAAAACAACACTGGAGGGGACGCAGTAGGGAGGTGGATCTCAGTAAGAGAGAGATGTACTGGATTCACAAACTTAACACATTGATTCCAAATGGTTTGAATTCAGATTTTGAGATTTTACCTTTCTCACATACATAATGGCTATGCGTCTTTTACGTTTTTTAACTCTTTTTATGCTCTTCTTTATGTCTTTTATTTTGTGCCTCTTTTATCATATGATTAGATATATTTTTATTTATATATGTTTAAAATCAAGTATTTAACCGCTTATTAAATATGTGTAATTGGTGATCCATAATTTATATAAATTAATATAATAGATTGATTTTTTTGGCCAATCTAGATCACTGTCTTAATGCTCCAAAAGCTTTGCCTATTCTAACCCCACCAACATTTGAACCTATTATGGTCTAGACTGATTGTTTTAATAAATTTATACCATGCAAATGAAATTACTGATGCACCTTTTTCTTTGTCTTTTCTCTCTCCCATACTCATGATGTTACAAGTGTTTCTTTATTTGGATTATTTCTGTAACAACACCTTTTATTGAGGTTTTCATTGATATTTTTATTTTTAGCTTTATATTTGAATGTTATTAAAATTTATAATATGTTAATTTATACTATGTTATACATTTATATTTTATTTGTTTTGGACCACAGAGTTTATTGTGCCTATGTATAGGCGAATCTGTGGGTTTAATCATGTGCTATTTGGCTTAATTTGATTGACAATGTGAAGCTAATCAAGCGATCCCATATAAATATATGGCACTAACAAGAGACGTCATAATGCTCCTGACGAAGCTGTGTGCGACAGCGAAACGCGTAGAGCAAATATACTAGCTGCAGCTGCCTCCAAGAGAAGACGCCGGACGCTAGAACTCCCCTGCAGACTCTCCCCCAGCGCGTCGCCATCCATCTCCACCGGATGCGGTCACCCGCGAGACGGAAGTGACGTCAGACGCCACCGCCGGCGACACGCCTGGTAACAGAGGGGAATCGGGAGAGAACACCGCCGCAGATACAAGCATTAGATTGCTAAAGATACCTTTATATGTACAAGTCATTTGTACTTAGTGTGAGTACAACTCTTACCCCTTCATTTATATAAATCCTTTGTTTTCGCAACCTGCACTATTGGGCTTTTCTGTGTTGTTTTATATTGCATATACCACATGGAGATTTGAGTGCCAACATCTCTGGAACAGTCTCTCTGCATAAGAACAGAATGGGACCAATTATAAATAGACTAAAAGGAACACCAACACATTATACCTCCTGACTGAGTCAGACAAAGCTCTACTTGTATTTCCGGTTTGTTAAGTAGGAAAAATCCTTAAGAGCCAAGACTTGCATCTAGCCCACACTGCATCAACATACTGCACCATTATTGTTTTTTATTCACATGAGGTGTTCCTGATTGGATCACTCCCTTCCCACCCCAAACAAAGACAGTACCTTGTGACGACATCATGCAAAGGAGGCACATCCAGGACACAAACAAGGAAGCTCAAGTACCCAGGTACGGGGAATAATGGCAGTCGTCCGGGCTGCCATTTGCTCTGCCAGATTTAATAGAGCCTGACCCAGCGAGTGGCATTGAGATAGCCAGGGACGGAGGTGGCAAACTTGCGCATGTCCCTTGGCAATTTCATATTTCTGCTTTTTTTATACCGGCTTGGCTGTTTGGCTGCTGAGAAAGTTCCCACGTGATGATTGGCTGCTGAGCTTCATGAATGAAACTCAAAATACTATAAAGAATGTCTGAGCCAATGAGATTTGGGATTCCAAGTAGAAAGAGCGCAGGCAGGCTTTTCAAAGTTGCTCTAGCGTGGCTTCTGGGAGTGCATGGGATGCCGAGACTCCCATATAGGGTCAGAGGGACTCCCAGCCTAGTGGTTGTGGGGACTACCAGTCGTACATTTAAACAAAGTGCTGAAGACCAGGAAATCCGTGAGTGAGATTTTGAGTGCCTATTTTTTATTACATTTTTACACAGTATCACGTTATGTTATATTTTTCTCATCTTCTGTACTATTGATGAATTAACTACATGATCCATTGGGATGATCCATTCCAAATTATAATTATTACTAATACCAAGAAGCGTTATCAAATGTGATAATGTTTCCTCTTCACCATTCCATTATCACTGGTAGAGACGGATGAGCTAATATCCTTATGTCCAATTACTAAGAGATACCACAATTTTGTGCGAGTGACCACTGTTGTTCAGTTATATCACATCATTTTCACTTTGCACTGTTTCCCCATTTGGGTTAATTAATGGAGAGAAAAGCACTTCTGTAAATGAATGAATGTTAAAGTCAATATTATATCACTGTTTGATACTATACACTGGTTTTTTTTTTTTTTTTTCTGGGCAGAACTTAATTGACTCAGGTGACTTCTTAGACCTATATAGCTAGGGAGGCATAGGGGCAGCAGCCTACATGTAAAGAAGTCCATCTTTAAAGTAACCCTTTTTAAGTGGCATGCAGTGTACAGTTTAACAGGGAGTTCAACAGAACTGGAACAAGTGGACAACAGAACACCTATTGGCCCTTGATACTGAATTTAAACTGCGCTGGAAAAGAGGGTATTTTCTCTCAAGGCTCAAGAAGACGCAGCTCTCTTCACTAGATCACCTCCATTCATATATCACATTTCTCACAACTTCCACTTGATCTTCATCCTAACTTTTCACTGCCCAGTCCTCCCTCACCTTTCAATACTAAACTATCACTGCTGTGCATCCTCTGCTATTTATATTTGCTTTGACTTTCCAAAGTACACATTTATTTCTACCAGCCTCATTACCAGCCTCATTACATCTAACTCCATTAATATAACTCCATCTTCCTTCCTTCTCAGTTCACATGAATTCCTCTCCTATCTGCACCCTCTGACACTACACAGCTATACTCCATGCACTAAAACACACCTTTATAACTCCTCGCACATGCTTCTCCTCCTTGCTTCTGGGCATATCTCTCCCAATCCTGCTTCCTGCCTTATTTCTACATGCTCTCATCCTTGCCTTCCACATACAACTTCTACACCTCCTGGTGTCAACCACTCTAACTTCATACTCATTCCCCGTCAACCTCCCTCCTCCTCCTGTGTCTTTTGGAATGCCCGCTCCCTTTCCAACAAGTTCCTCTCTGTACACAACTTCTTTTTATCTCACTTTTTGCTATAACCGAGACTTGGCTCACTCAGTCTGACACAGTCTGACACAGTACTGGAAGCTGCCCTCTCTTATGGTGGCCTTTCTCCCACACTCCACACCCTGATGACAGGGTTGGAGGCGTGGGTCTCCTCCTCTCCACTATCTGCTGTTACCGAATTCTTCCTATTCCACCCTCTTTTTCTTTTCCCTCTTTTGAGGCTCACACTGTCCAGCTTTTTTCTCTTCTCCCTCTCCACATGGTGGCCATCTACCTCTCATCCCCCTTCTCTCTCACTTTGAATCCTGACTTTCCTTCTTTCTCTCCTCAGGCTCCCTGTTCTTCTCCTTGGGGACTTCAACTGCCAAATTGATGACTTCTCTCCCTTGGGCTTCCCACTTTCTCTCTCTAACCTCTTCCTTTGGCCTTCACCAGTGGACCACTGCCAGCACCCACAAGGATGGTCACCTAGATTTTGTTTTCACAAAAAACTTCTCTCTGATTTCTCCATTTCCTCCCATCTCATTTTCTCTCACTTCTCCCTTTCTCCACCTCCATCCACCCCTCGTTTCTGCAGAGACCTGCGCTCTATTAACCAACGAGCTTTTGATTCCACTTTGTGCTTCTCCCTCTCCTCCAGACTGTGACAACCTGTTCAAGAACTACAAATATGCACTATCCTTCTCTCTTGAACCAAATGCCCCTTTCTCTCTGCCGTTCTCGCTCTTCTAATCCCAGACCCATACTTAATTGCCATACATGCATGCTGCATTCCTGCACACTTTCCCCTGAACGCCTCTGGAGGAAAATAAATACATTTAAAAAATACCCCCACCTCCCCCCCAAATACATTTAAAAAATACCCCCACCTCCCCTAAATACATTTAAAAAATACCCCCACCTCCCCCCAAATACCTTTAAAAAATACCCCCACCTCCCCCAGATACATTTAAAATATACCGCCACCTCCCAATACATTTAAAATATACCCCCACCACCCCAATACATTTCAAATATACCCCCACCTCCCCAATACATTTAAAATATACCCCCACCTCCCCAATACATTTAAAATATACCCACAACCTCCCTAATACATTTAAAATAGGTGTTGTAGCCAGGGGCCAACCTCCCTAATACATTTAAATATACCCCAAACCTCCCTAATACTTTAAATATACCCCCCACCTCCCCAAATCTTTAATATCACTCATCATCATGATCTCTCTCCCCAGGCTGGCCCCATCACCATCTTATATTCCCCCCCCATCATCTTCTAACAACCCTCCGCCCCATCCTCTCACCGCCCCCCCCATCCTCTCACCATCCTAACCCTGGCCCCCCCATCCTGTCACCATCTCACCTGGCCCCCCATCCTGCACCATCTCAACCCTGGCCCCCCCATCCTGCCCATCTCATCTCACTCACACTGCCCCCCCCCATCGCTCTCCCCATCCATCCTGCCCCCCCATTCTGTCACCATCTCACCCTGGCCCCCCCATCCTGTCACCATCTCACCCTGGTCCCCCAGACACCCCCCATCTGTGTCCTTACCTTTTTGCCAGGAAGGACAGTCACACAGACGTTTCTGGGCCGCCAGGGTGTGGGCTCCGCCCCCGCTGTCCTCTGATTGGCTCTCCGCTCCTCCAATCAGGGACAGGCTGCACACAGACACATACGAGTGCTCCTGCCCGCCCCCAGTCTCAGTACTACTCTTTGCTCTGCCTGCCCTTGCGCTTGCTCTGCCCTCCTCCACCACAAAAATGGTAATACTGGACTTATATACCGGACAGGCAACGGAATTACCAGCCTGTCCAGGTGAAAACCGAACACCTGGCAACCCTAATAATACACCCAGTATCACAAGCACACTACCTAGGGGTCATATTTGACTCCCTCACATCCTACTCCCACATTCAAAATGTAACTAAAACCTGTAGGTTTTTTTCCTCTGTCATATTGCAAAAATATGCTCTTTCCTCTGTTGCTCTACTGCTAAAACTCGGACACAGGCTCTCATTCTCTCCCTTCTAGACTATTGTAACCTCCTGCTGTTCGGCCTTCCTCTCACCTGTCTCCCCCACAATCTATCCTAAATGCTGCTGCCAGAATCACATTACACTCTCCTAAATCAGTCTGTGTCTCTCCTGCTGAAATCCATTTCCTGGCTTCCTATCAAATCCCGTATTTCACACACAATTCTCCCCACTTTTAAGGCTATACACTCTTATGTCCCTCATTACATCTCAGTCCTAATTTCTCACTATATACCATCCCGACTCTTGCGTTCTGCTCATGGATGTCTTCTCGCTACCCCTTTTGTATCTAAAGCTCCCTCCTGTCTTAAAAATTTCTCTCACAGTCCCACACCTCTGGAATGCCCTTCCCCTCAATATGCGACTAGCATCTGCTCTATCCCCTAAGACCCATCTTCTCAATGAAGCACATGGCTAGTTCCATGGCTGATACTATACACTTCCTACATCGACGTTGGCCCCTTGCAGATGCCCTTCCCAGAACACCTTCCTACTGTCTCTGTATGTTCTTCCTCCTTACCACTTAGATTGTAAGCTCTTCGGGGCAGGGACTCCTTTTTGTAATGTTTCTTTCATGCCTGAAGCGCTTATTACCATAATGTGTGATTTATATTTGTTATGTATATTATGTCACGTGCTGTCAAGCGCTATGTACACTAATGGCACTATAGAAATATACATACATACACCCTGCAGTGTCCCACACGTCATCACATCTGGGAGTCTAGCGACACGGTTTGGGGGGGCGTGGCCTGATGATTTCCGTAGCGTCAGGTGAATCTGAGGTCTTTAGGGCACTGGGTGGGGTGTTTAAAAATAAAAAATAGCAAGAGTGCACCAAAACCCAATTTCAGATCGACCTAGTGCCCTATGATGTGTGAAAATTACAAAAATGCTATGTATTATGGATAGACAATTAAAAACAAAAACAAATAATTTACAGGTAAGTATAGTATGAAATCAAAACATGACGATATCCCATTTCATGCATATATAGTGGTACAACCTAATAAAGTTAGTGCCAAAATACACAAAGATTGATTCCTTATTTCACAAAGCTAACTAGTATCAATAAAAGATGAGATCAGTAAGTTATTCACCTCAGCTACTAGTTAATGTATAAACTTACGTAAATTGTTCATATTTATTGAATTGCTCTATGTATTAATGACATGATTATAAAACATTTACACAATGCAGTTGGCGGCAACAATAGCATTATTTTTAATGAATGGCAGAAGAACACTTTAATTGTACCTACAAATTATCTCATATTTAAAAACAAATCTCAATTGCAACTGTTCATGAAGGCCGTTGGGGTGTCGAGGGTTAAGGGAAAAAGTCCAAAAAGCTTCCCTCATTAGTAATTTTGTATCTCTATCTGTACCCACTGCCAAATGGTTAGGACCACTATGGTTCCTTCAGACAGATTTTTTTTTTTTTTTAAACAAAAAGCTGAAATTGCATGTCTTTTATAAAAGATTTACATCCTAGTATGATTGGATGTATAGATTTCAATTATTGCGATGTAAAAAGTGACAATCGAAAAAATTGAAATAGGTCAAGAAATAAAGTGGAAGTGTGAATTGGCTAGGCCAGGGGTGCGCAAAATTTTCAGTCCGTGCCCCTCTGCCTGCTCTCACCCCCCGCCATACCTTGTCTTAGGCGTCAAAAGATGCTGTGGTGTCACGTGACCCCGCAGCGTCATATGACATCACGTTGCCATGGTGACGCTTTGCCCACGGTAAGATAAGTTGCAGAGGCCTCACACGACCCCCCGAAATTTAATTTAAACACCTTGGGGGATGACTACAGGACCTCTGCAACCGCCGCGCCCTCCCCGAAAAATCTTGCGCCTCCCAGTTTGCGCACCCCAGGCCTAGAGCCGGGGTGCACAAGATTTTTTTGATCTGCAATCCCCCAGTTTTAAAAGAAATACCCCACCCTGCCTTTACTATTGATCTTTGGTATGTTTTGTCCAACATGTAACAGGCAGATTTATTGGGGGGGGGAGGGTAGGGGGTTAAGGTTCAAAGTGACTGCTTAGATGTATAAAAGTAACACCACCCCCTGCATTGGCATTTTAGAGTGATGCATTTTAAAGTGATCATTTTTAAGGGAGAATATATACTGTAGTTAGACTATAGTTTGACTAGTGGTGGACTGGGGACTGCATCTTCTGCAAACTCTTCTATACAAGGCAACAAACGGTGAACTACTCTGACCACACTATGATTCCATGCCTGTTAGCCTGCAAAATTACTCCCCCCACTTTACACCTTATTTTACTGCAGCCTCTTCCAATACTGACTGCACACAACTGCCCTCCCCAACCCTCACCCCACTCAACCCTCTGCAAACCTGGAATAGGCCCTAAAATAGGAATGCAGCAAAACATTTTGACAAAGAAAAGGCACACCTCTGCTGTTTAGTCTGCACACACTCACTTGGCTCACAACAGCTTAATGCAGCATTAGCTACCTCTGTTATAACGAACCTGGTATATATCTCAACTTTGTTCTTTCTCGTGGCCTCATGGAAATGTTACTCTCTCTATCCACTACAAACTCCTCCCTCCTGGCCCACACCCAATATCACCATACAACCAGGATTACTCAAAAGCCTTGCACTATCTGCTGAATGTTGGTGGAGAACTCTGATAACCAGCTCACCAACCACCGCATACTCTAATGTAAACATCACAAATGGACAACTTACAAACAAATACTCAAATTTCTACTCATACTATTACTCTCTTTAGCAGGGGATATTGAACCTAACCCAGGCCCTCCCTTTTCAACTCTGTCCCATACCCATTGAGAATACCCCCTTCAAATTCCAAAAAGACCTATCTGTCACCCATATAAATATACAGAGCCTGCTGCCCAAACTGGATGAATTAAGGTCATGGTGCCTTACACTACCGACACACTTTATTGAAGTGTGGTCGGTACCGCAAGCCGGGAAATCTCCCGGCTTGCTAGTGGCCGCCCCTCGGCGTGCCGCGCGTCATAGACGCGCGGTCACGCGTCATCGGGAGCGTGCGCCCCCTGCACGCGTGTCCAGGGGCTCCCCGAGGGAGCCCTGGTGTCCCGCGATCGCGGGACAGCGGCAGGGGGTTCCGGGGGACCCGGCGGACCCGGCAGCGGTAGGGAGAGCGCCCCGATCGGAGGGCGCTCTTCCGCTGCTTCGGCGCGCGCCCGTCACACTCGGGCGCGCGCCAGGCTACTGCTGCGGCACAGAACGGGCAAATGCTCGAATAAACTGTGCCGCAGCAGTATGTATAACCCCAAAGCCATCATTCTCACAGAAACAAGGCTAACCCCTAAAACTCCCGATGCAAATATTGCCATTCAGAGATACTCCATTTCTAGGAGAGAAAGGTCAAAGAGAGGAGGAGGGGTATTATTTTATATTGCAGACACCTTACAATTTACACTGTTAAATTGCCCCACAAGCCCACCCTCTTGAAATCTTAGTTGGCAAAATCTGCTTCCCCTTTTCTAAGCCCATCTTGATTGTTGGCATCTACCGCCCCCCTAAAGCCCCTCTACAGTCCCTGACTGATATCATCCAGTTTCTTGGTTCCATTTCCTCTCTGAATAAGAAGAGTGAGCTGTTAGTTCTTGGGGATTTCAACTTCAATTGGCTTGAACCTAAAAACCACAAAATCCAGATACATCTCAAGTCATTTAATCTAATGCAACTCATTTTTCAACCCACATGGACAAACCTGAAATCTCACAATCATTACTTGCTAGACTTGATTCTCTCCTCAAATACCAGCAGAATCCAATCCTCTGGCATCCTTCCTGACATTTTCAGTGACCATGCAATAGTGTACTGTGTAAGAGAAATTAAACCACCCCAATCAAGCCCTAAAGTTCTCCTTTAACCCACAACAGTTTCTGGCTGACCTTACCAACTGCCCTTGGTACAGAATCGACTTAATTCCTGACCCTGATTCTGCGCTCGACTATTTCCAATCCGAGTCCTTAAAACTCTGTGATACCCATGCTCCACTATGCAGAATAAGAGTACAGGGGGGCCCACCTATGGTGGGTTACAACTGATCTTATAACACTCTACCAGTTCAGGGATGCCTTGTGGAAAAGCTATAAAGTAACTGGCACTACCAGGGATCTCAATCACTACAGATGCCTTTGGAACATATGCACAAGGCAAACAAGACATGCAAAAGCACAATATTACTCTGACAATCTTCTCCAGAATACATCAAACCCAGCTAACTTCTGGGTTATCAACAATATATTCCAGCTTTCTAACCATCAACATACAAGTAATATCACTAAGGAGGATATTATCTGACAAACCCCAGACATTGCAAATGCATTCAATGATTACTTTGTGGGGTGTGCTACTAACATATTAGCGAAACGCAGCACAAACCTGAATCTTATTCTGTGAGTACCCCAATAGCCCCTCCCTCTCCCAACACTGCCCACAATTTTCAATTTGTCCCACTATCCAAAGGACACAAGCGCTCCTCAAATTAAAACTAAGCAACCAATGTGGACCGGACTTACTCCAATCTAAGTTCCTAAGACTTGGTGCCCCAGCCATTGTCAAACCAATTGCTTCCATAGTCAACTCTATTCTGACTGCAGGCCATATCTCTAAGACCTGGAAAAGTGCCAGAATTGTCCCAATCTTCAACAGTGGGGACAAAAACACTCTCTCAAACTACAAGTCAATCTCTCTTCTCCCAAAATTATCCAAAGTCATGGAAAAATGTGTTCACTCCCAATTAAGCGATTACTATACCAATACAAATTTCCCTAGCCAATTCCAATCTGGCTTTCATCCCAAATACTCCACGGTGCAATATTCCTAGATTTTGTAAAGGCTTTTGATACTATTGATCATGTTATCTTGCTTTACAAACTCCAGTGCTCTGGAATAGGGAAGCATACTTTAAATTGTTTTCATTCCTACCTATCAGATAGATCCCAACATGGGTCCATCTCGGGCTCTAACTCAAACCCGATGGGTGGGGGTGAAAACCGGCGCCACAACAATCAGTCAGTCAAAATTCCACACGATTCCGATGATGCAAAAAAGGCTTTAATGATAAATGCCACACACCAGACCGCAGGCTACATCACCACCTCCTCCTCTAGCGTTTCACGCCATAACAGCGCTTCGTCTCGGAGTCAACTCCAACCCCTTGGATATCACCTGTGGTGTCCCACAAGGCTCTGTTCTGGGGCCCCTACTCTTCTCAGTGTTCATCAATGATCTTCCCACAGCTTGTAAGGAAGCTTCAATACACATGTATGCAGATGACACAATCCAATATGCACACAGCCATAGCCTCTCCGAACACATACTTCTGACTTTTTGAGACTTGAAAACTGGATTTCCCAAAACAAACTGTTTTTAAACACTGAGAAGACTGTAACAATGGTATTTGGGATCAAGGGTAAATTTTTAAAGCTTCCAATGACTGAGCTCCAGATCAGAACCAACGCTAACACTATCCTAACTCCTGTTACTAGTTTTAAATACTTGGACATATGGTTTGACTCCCACATAACATTCGGGATGCACATTGATACCCTGACATCCAAAACCTACTGTATGCCAAACTAGGAACTACTTTACAGGAACAAATCCTCCCTAAGTCTGCTGGTCAGAAAGCGTATCGCACAGCAGATGCTAATGCCAATTATTGACTATGGGGACATAGTATACAACTCCAAACACCCCAAACCTATCATAGCAAACTTGAAACCCTCTACAATTCAATATGCCGTTTTGTTCGCCAATGCAACTACAACACACATCACTGCGAAATACTCAAAAAACTAGATTGGTCATCACTCGAGTCTAGGCGCAAAATTTTCCTGTCTTACCTTCAGATCGTTTCTGGGCAAGTTACCCATCTATCTGAACAAGCTCCTTACCCCTACCACATGCTGCACTTATCTTAAATCTGATTCCAAAAGACTGTTCATGGTCCCAAGGTGCAGGAAAGTATCCAGCCGCTTCTCCTCTTACCGTGCACCCCAAAACTGGGACAATCTATCGGAGACTCACAGCCACCACCAGTCTAAGTTCTTTCAAAACTAAAGTGGTCTCACATTTTAATCTGATCTGTAACTGTTACATATGCCTATAATGTATATTATCGCTAACTGTGCATGCTATATATTGTATATAATGTATACCCTGTTCATTTATGTAACTGTATTTGTAACCATGTATTATTTGTCTTAACTCTATGCCCAGGACATACTTGAAAACAAGAGGTAACTCAATGTATTACTTCCTGGTAAAACATTTTTATAAATAAATAAAAATTAATTTAAATGAAATGCTGGTGGATCGCCTGAGGCCTCTAACAGGGATTTTGCCTGTTCAGAAACTTGCCTCTAATCCAGCAGTGTGCTGGTTAATTGCTGGTGTGCAATCAACCAACTCCACCTGCCTAACCACAGCTCTGTGAAATAGTGTCATGCGAGACACTGGAAGGGGATTCCTTAGTCTCACAATTGGGGGCTAAACCAAGGAAGGACAGATGTCTTGAGCTGCAAAGAGACTGCAGGCTGACAGCAAGACAAAGGGGACAAAGATTTCTAAACCTGGATCTTGATATTTCTAAAGCACACAAAAGGTGCAGACCCAGGAGAACAGAGAAGCCTTCCCCCACAGCTACAAGAAACAGATAAGACTTTCTTTTAGGACTGTTATATATCTGTATATATGTATATATTTAGGCTGGTAAATAGCTTAGCTAAACACCCAGTTAGAGAGGGCTGGACTACATGTGTAGATATTCCCCAAAGCGGAGCAGGTTTGCTTTTGCTTATTTTGAATGTTTTGCTGTGTTAAAGGGACAGGCGCAATAAAGTCTAATTTTAGATTCACTTTAAACACATATGGTGTAAGAAGTGGGATGAGAGGTGGCCCTTGAATTTCAAAGGGGCCCCGGAGACTGCCTGTGAAAAATGTTGTGCTTTTGCCTGCATACAGTTCCTGCAAACAGCCTGAGCATCAAAACAAAGAATCACATGCAGCAGTGACCAGAATTAAAGGGCTACACATCCAGGCAGGAAAACTACACTACATGAAGAAAGCCACAATGCCAAAGTTGGACTGGGAGGACTGCGACATACGGTGACCCACACAAGGGACTGATGTTGTGACCAGATTCTACCCCACCACTGGTGAAAAAAAAAAAAACCCTGGGAATTTAAAATGGCCGCCCAGCTGAAGTCAAATACACTCTGCAAGAATGGGGAAGAAAATGTGTTCCTGGTGTAAAGAGCCCAGCCACACGGAGCAGTGTCCCTTCAGGCCTTATTCAGATGTGAGGATGGCCCCTATGTGGCGCCAGAAAAAGGGCAGCAGCAAGAGGGCTATTTTTTTCAATGAGCCAAGGAACTGCAGCAGCAAGCAGTGCGCTGTAGACCCAAGGATGGTACAGAATTTTTACTTGGCACGTGCACATCCAGTATCATTGATGAGAAAGAATGTGTGCCCAGTACTGCTGATATTGTAAAACATACCAAAGTAAAGAAGAAAAGTCTTTAGAAACGCCTGTGAGAGCTACGAACTCTACAAGCAAAGTCTGCCCACCTGTAGGACTACCACAAGTAGCCTACTGCGGCCCGAGCAAAGAAATTCACAGTGCTTCACAATATAATGGAGACGTGGAAGTAAGCTCAGAGAAAGCAGTGAGGAGATGAATACCCTGAGAGGAGAATTGCAGGATGCACTCAAAAAACAGGGATCTCACGCGGATGAGATTACAGTACTACAAGAAAAGGTATTGACCCTGCCAAGCGTCAGTATCCAACAGCAACTAAAACCCATGAAGACAAGGGTACAGTGAGAGCTGGGACACCGCTCATCTGAAAAACAAGGTTGCAAAGTTTGTGTTATGCCGGTGCTGCCCGCAGACCAGACCCGTCCCCTGTGCTGAGGTGGGACGTAGGGATACACGCACCCGCAGCAAAGGGAGCGTGTCCGGAGTGTGGTGTTATTGTTGCCAGGCCATGTATAGTAGTGAAGACAATACTTGCCGGTACCGGTAGTAGAGAAGGAGTAGTTATTGCCGTTGCCAAGATCAGGGATGCCAGAAGTCACGAAGTCCAAGTAGAGCCAAAGTCGAGAGCCAGAGGGGGTAGTCGTCCAATCCGCGTCAATACCTGAGGAGTCACTGAGAGAGTAGTCAAATGCTTCCATACAGAACTACGTCGAGCGACGAGTGATGGGAAGCACAGGCATAATAAAGCTGGGCAGGCCAATGGGAGAAGGGGGCAGGCCTGGAGGACTGCAAGGTGTCCTCCCTGATAGGAGAGAGGTGTTACAGCCCAGCTGAGTGTAATCATTGATTTGCATTGAACTGTGTGATGCTTGGGGGCGACGCCTCACTGCAGAAGCAGTGGTTAAAAGTGCTCTGTTAGGCGTGTGCTCTGTAAGCTGAGAATGCATGCACATAACGTCTGGGGCTGGCGTGCGTGTAGGAGGATGTGGGCGCGCCCGGCGCTGAGCAGAGGAATCGCCGAGGGGAGTGATCCCGCGACGGCGGCAGGGGCGAGGAGCCGTGGAGGCCGGTAAGGCAGGATTGTTTTGTGTGTCCAGGGACTCCCTGCGGAGAGGGAGTGCTTTGTGTGGAAAGCGAGGAGAACGCCGATTCCTGACAGTTTGAACCACCTAAACAAGCACTAGCTAAACCTTTAGCCACGCAACAGGCACCAAAAAAAGTTATACGTGCAGAATGGAAACCAGAAGATTCCTTAGCTGATGAAGCTGAAAAGAAAGGACGTTCTCTGGAAGTGGATGTGGAATTGCAACTCAATCCCAAAGAAGCTGAACTAGCAACTCCATCGAGTGGAAAAAGTGCAGAAAGACAGCTTCAAGAGCGGAAAACTCAAAGGGCTATTCTTAAACGCTCTGCAACTGTCGCCATAATCTGCCTACAAAAAGAGGAGCACCCGACGCAAGGGAAATCTCATGACACTCATTCAGAAAAATTCCTCCTCGAGCGACTGAGGAGTGCTGATCTCAAGCACCTTCGGGAGACACGAATAAACTGGAGAAAGGGCTCCAATCCCGGCGGGACTGAGGGTTCTCATCCTTCATCCACTCTCATTCGAGTCACAGTGATATATCGAATAAGAGTGGAAGGATGGGCTTCGGCCATGGCAAGCCTGAGCTTCGCACAAACAGGGGAGGTATAACAGGGACTTATCCCTGTTCAGAAACTTGCTTCTAATACAGCAGTGTGCTGGTTAATTGCTGGTGTGCAATCAACCAACTCCCCCTGCCTAATCACAGCTCTATGAAATAGTGTCATGTGAGACACGGGAAGGGTATTCTTTAGTCTCACAATTGGGGGCTAAACCAAGGAAGGACAGATGTCTTGAGCTGCAGAGACTGCAGGCTGACAGCAAGACAAAGGGGACAAAGATTTCTAAACCTGGATCCTGATATTTCTATAGCACACAAGGGTGCGCACCAGGAGAACAGAGAAGCCTTCCCCTACAGCTAAAGAAACAGATAAGACTTTCTTATAGGCCTGTTATATATATGTATATATTTGGGCTGGTAAATAGCTTAGCTAACCACCCAGTTAGAAAGGGCTGGACTACGTGTAGATATTCTCCAAAGCAGAGCAAGTTTTCTTTTGCTTATTTTGAATGTTTTACTGTGTTAAAGGGACAGGCGTAATAAAGCCTAATTTTAGTTTCACTTTAAACGGTCTCCATTGCGTACCTCTGAACATGTCTCCTACCTTGTCTTCGGCGATGTGCCGACATGGCAACCGGGGTCACATGACATCATTTGACACCATAGACCAGGAAGGAGAGGGGGGTGGGCCAGTGACTAGAGCAGGCAGGGGTGTGCAGGGGGAAAAGTTTGCACACCCCTGGTCTAGGCTAAGCTGTGAGGCTGTAAATTGGGATATTGCATGCCATACCATATTTGCATTGAAGTAAATATATGTTACAATGTAGATATTATGATGACACAAACCATGTATAACACCATTTATACTAATACATTGCAACAAATCTTTATTTCAGGGCAAATATGCTATGGAATGATGTATCTGTCTTCTCTACCAGATTATATACAGTATTCGTTGAATTCCTTTTTTTTTTTTTTTTACTACAATGCAGCAGTTTGAAAGGTGTTGCAGTGTCATCTCCTGCTGGAAATCTAGTATTTCCCGTAAAAGGGAAGGCAAAGTTGGAGCTGTCTACAAAGTGCCTAAAGTGCATCTTTCTCCACAAAATTGTATTTTGATGATTGTTAGATCTTTATCTCTAGTACGAGTAAGATATGCTAGTGTTAACAGGATGGCTATTTCTTTTTACAAATTGAAATGACTAAAGTCACTATGGTTAAGGATCCAATCTGAAGGGTATCTAAAGAGATAAATCAGGTTATACATGTCCACACTAAAAAAGTTCAGGCAGCGATAGTTTGTATACCAAATTCTGTGCTTATTAACCTTCCATATAAAATTGGTGAAGACCTTGTTAATTCTTCCTGTATCAATTTTTTAGGTGAGAGCAATGTTAAGTTTAGAGGAAGTTCTTTCCAATTCCCGTTCTATTCTTCTTATAAGCTCTTCCTAATTTAATTTGTACGATCTTTAGTAATCTGAATGCCAAAAGTACTTAATAGACTTAAACTCAGTTCTGCAAATACGGTTTCCTCTAACCATAGCATCTCAACATCAATTTTATCTAAAGTTATCTAAATTGCAGAGTTCGTTCCATGATGATGGTTTAAAAAGACCTTATATAAAGGTCATCCAGAAAGTATGCAATTTGGATTTTTGTTTTGTTTCCACACCTGAATACTTTACTGGTTCTTCTTAACCATTACCAGCAAAGGATTAAGGGATACATTAAATAATTGTGCAGATAGTGGGCAGTCTTTTCTGGTGCCACAGCATAGCTTGATGGTGCTAAAAAATAGTATTGTCCCTTGCCACCATGGTACTAGATGTGATAAAATGTTTCCCTGAGAAACCATATAGTCCCAAAATTACCCTACAGAAAACTTTTTCTGCATCAAAGCTAACTATAACTGCTGCAGACATCTCATTGTTCCCTTTACCAGAGTTCTCCGATAGAGGTTTACATTGTGAGATTATGGCTATAAAACTTTCATGCATCGGTGGTAGAGTCTCTAATTTGCGGATATCAGATTTGGGAGAAAATTCAATTGTTTCTGCATGTACATTTGTAAATAATTTATCCTCTGTATTTAGGAGATCATCTCACTTGCTCCATTTTTTTTTTTTTAATTCCTATTCTCTTCTAAACCCTTTACAATCTGGTTTTGCCTGATCACTGAAACAGCTCATCAAAATAACTAATGACCTTAATGCTGTCAAAAAAAAAGTCCCGGTGATAACACCCTGCTTATATTAATCGACCTCTGCAACTTACTGTGGACTACCCTCTTCTTCACAATCATACTCGTAGTGTAACAAAGCTCTATATGGGATTTCCCCTTACCTCTCCCATCGTACTGTGTCATTCGCTAACACCTCCACCCTCATTTGTCAATCTCTCTGTGGATGTATCCATGGGGTCTGTCCTGGAACTTTTTTTTTTTCTTCTTGACACTTTCGAGGTAACCTTATTACATCTTTCAGGTTTAAACACCACCCCACCTTTACTTTTCAACCCCTGAATGTTTCTATATTATATCATCCTGGATTGCTGTCCACCAACAAACGTAGCATGTCAAAAATGGAACTCCACCTGACTCGTGTAGGGCTCTAATAATGGTCTCCCACTCTTCTTGACCTCAGGGAGCAGGTGGAGTGAACCAGACTCAGCATGCTGGTGCTCCATCCCCCTCCGTCATGGTCGGCCACAAACTATAGTAGAACTGTCAATATTCTAAATATGTAATAAATATAACTGGAAGCCTTTTTATTACAAGCCTTAGAAATACTACAAAGATTAAGTTCATACCAAAGGTGTGCAGATAAATGGAACTTTCCGTTTTAATAATTAAATTGAAGGCTTATGCAAGGTGTGTTACAACCCCTGCACTGTATTTGTAGTTATTAGAATTTGAAGCAGACTCCCAATACTTTTATGAGGGATATATTGTGTAGCGATTGTCCATGCTAACTAGTGGGAAATGGAATAGCAATTAAAATTATCCACGTTTGTTTAATCTGTAATGTCGTGTATTGCAGTAGAATTCTTAAAATTAAGGCATATTAAATTACCACCAACGGAAGGGGTGACTGGCAACACAAAATAAAGGTCAAACCCAGCCGGTTAGCCCTAAAACCATGTATCCGTTGCGGTCTCAATGATATTTAATTCAGCCAAAATGTATTTAATGTCTGGGGAGGGATTGTAAAAACACTTATGTATCAAGCTATTGTCTGTAAAACCCTGTTAATTGTTCTTCTGATTTAGGAGTCAGACCTGTAAAGTTCAAATTGGATTATGTGACTATATGTAATAATTTATAAGATAGCAGACTTGTAAATGTGATTTGCATGTGTTTATTTTTATGGATAAACAATGATGATATGCTGCACACCACAATCATACAATGCATTCAATATTACCGGTGCTGCTGGTTCAAGGGGTACCTATCCTGGTGATCCAAATCTGAACTGTAGGTAAGTGAGATCCAACGCACAACAGATTTGCTCAATAGAAAATTTGTGGCATAAATCCATTTCCTTTTGAGCAAATCCATTGTGTGTTGGATCTCACTTATCTACAGTTCATTTTTATGGAGGCAGACTCAGCGATTAGATTAGCTGAGGTGCCTGCACAGAAATGTGGATTGAGACAACGGCTGGGAGCGTGGAGATGTTAAAGACATTTGGTGAGTGGGAAAGAGTGGACAATCAGGTCTGGGGATGGGATCTCTGTTCCTTGCAGACTCTGTGGCTCCTACCCAGTGGGAAGTCTTGAGTCTTGAGTCAAGGATAGCCACGGAGGGCTATATAAGGGGCACTGGTGATCAGAGCACTAGACTATCCGAGAGACATTATGGGAAGGAGTTTGGATCTTAACTTTGACTAGCTGGAGATACATGTCAGAGTGGCTGCTGTGTGTTCAGCACTCTGATATCATGGACGAGAAGCGGGTCCCTGCACCTAGTCAAGGCTAGAGACTTCCCCCCAGGTCCCCAGTGTGGTGAATGTATGTTAAATTGTGTATTTGCTGGTTTACCCAGAATAAACTCTGGTTGTTAAATTACTTTGTCCTGTACTTGGTGATAGTGAACCGAGAAGGTTTCAGTGTTAAAAGTACTGGTCTCCCGTGACAACCACCCCACACACAACTTGGACGAAGATTTGGTATTCAAATCAGTGGTTTGAGGAGTTCCTTGATTACCCTAAGCCAGTATTAAGTGAGGGTGTTAAAAACAATTCTAATTGTTCTATGTGAAATTTGTTCCCCATTTGTGGATTTGAAGGAGCAAGTGTAAAGTACCAATAGATACATTACCAGTAACAGTTGCTCCAGCAAAGCTCTAACATAGGAAAGGTACCAAATATATAAATTGATGCATAGATATTATACACACAATTAAATACATTATGTTATGTCTCTTGTGAAACGGTGTGGTTTACTGAAGGTAACAATGGATAAATTAAAATAATTACACAAGGTACAATAGTATGTATATGACAGTAGCTTGCATGAACATGGCATATGTACTATACACAATACATTATGTGACAGACTACTAGTGTACATCATATTTAAATAAAATATCAAGCAAATATGATCCATAATACCCCCAAAAAAAGTCAAACAAAAACACATTTCAGCAATTTATTTTATTTTTTTAAATTATTATATGATTTACAAGGCTTTGATTAATAGACAAAAATAGCATACAAGTAACCAACTGTAAAGAAATTATATAAACAAAGTAAGAAGAGAGAAGAACCCACCCTCCCCATTTTTTCCGTATATATGCAAGAGAACAGCAGTGGGGAATTTGTACATTATTAGTGTTTCATATCCCCATGTTGATCTTGATATTAAAGAACACAATTTCAATAAGAACAGTTTGATCAATTATGCAAAAATGGGTCACCCTTTCTTTCTGACCACATCATGCCTTGTGTTTGAAAGGAGGCAGCAGTACACCCTGAAAGAGGTTTAGTACAATCAGAAGTTTAACTGAAGTGCAGCTCTTAAAACCCAAATAAAGACAGAAATTGATAATGGTGTATGATAGGGCAGAACTGCTGCTAAGGTTTAGTAAGCTTATTGCAAGTTTCTTTTTCTTAACAAGCAAGTTTTCTTTACACACTTCTTACTGCTGAGGGTAATAAGGCTGCTGTGGGTAAGGGTAGCCAGGTTGCTGAGCTGGGTAGTTTGCCTGTCCAGATGGTGGTTGGTACATGTAGGGAGGCATGTTATGCTGGCCATACATGTATGGGTTGTAGCCAGCTGGCATAGGTATTCCATAATATCTGTATAAATATATAATAAAAAAAAAAAATCAATAAAAATCACAGAAAGTGTTAGGGTATTACAAAGTATAGGCCACTTAAGTATAAATTTTTCCTTAAACTAATAATGACCATTGTTTGATGTCTGGAACCTCCAAAAACGCCAAAGCACCACTTACAAATAAAAGCCTAACATCTTGTTCACCCCAAGGCAAGACATTCTGCTTTAATCCTCCAATATTAAATAAAATATGCAAAGTTGATTTCACATTTTCAACTGGTCCTAGGTAGTAACTCCGATTTATTAACTCACACAGGTTATGAGATAAACTGCTCACCTTTTAAGTATAATGTCCCAATAATAAAATGGTAGGTGCAAGGGAGGTAAATAACGTATATATCACAGAGTGAACTCAAAGAAATAAGTTCAAAAGCACCCCTTTATATGCACTCTTTACCTAGTAATAATGTGTGTTACTAAAGCCACAAGATGAATCCCTTAGCCAGGAACTAAAAGCAAAGAAAAAAAATAAAGTTTTAATACACAATTTATTCATACACTCAAAGGTTTAAAATATGTGATAAAAACCCCTCAGAGGAGCAGTGGGGAGGTAATAGGGATATAACAATCTAAATAGCTGTATTGATATGTATATTATCAGAGAATATCCCTATCTTCCCCTGCGGTTGTATTAAACATGTGATATCCTCTAGAGCTTGGCAGTGAAATTACAATTGCTCTAGTAGGTAGTGTGGTAATGTATTAAACAATCAGGGAAGGTAGGTCTTTAGTACAGGGTAGAGAGTTCACTGTAACTATCCCACATTGAGATGACAATGGTGTCTAATGGTTACAAAATTGCAGTAAACCCAAGACTCTATCAGAGCCTAAATAGCTATTGCCACACAATATCACACACATAAAGCAACATAACCTTAAAAGTCACTGATAATATGCTTGAAAGGGTAACCATCCATTCAAAAGTAATACCCAATCTTATAGTAGTACCACTTCCCTAGCTCTCATAGTGATACATATGCTGTATGAACTTTGCCAGATTGTAGCTGCTGTTAGTAAATAGACCGGAGTTATAAAGGGTTGCGGCAAACCCAAACCGGAACAGTAGGTAGAATAATGGCACAGTGTTGCAAACAAGGCAGCTGTATGGAAACAGCAGGCAGCTTGTGTCGGAGAAATGGCAGTGAGACCGCTATCCAGAGAGGTATAGGGAAGGGAGGAAAGGAGAAAGGTTTACAGTGAACCCGACCGAGGCATGGAAGGTATACAAGCCGTGTGGATATCTGGCACATCACCGCCGTTGCTCCTCTGTACGGTGATACTGACGTCACAGAGGAGCGACGGCGGTGCATGTGCCAGATATCCACACGGCTTGTATACCTTCCATGCCTCTGTCTGGGTTCACTGTAAACCTTTCTCCTTTCCTCCCCTTCCCTATACCTCTCTGGATAGCGGTCTCACTGCCATTTCTCTGCAGACAAGCTGCCTGCTGTTTCCATACAGCTGCCTTTGTTTGCAACACTGTGCCATTATTCTACCTACTGTTCCGGTTTGGGTTTGCCGCAACCCTTTATAACTCCGGTCTATTTACTAACAGCAGCTACAATCTGGCAAGTCCATCGCATATGTATCACTATAGAGCTAGGGAAGTGGTACTACTATAGATTGGGTATTACTTTTGAATGGATGGTTACCCTTCAAGCATATTATCAGTGACTTTTAAGGTTATGTTGCTTTATGTGTTTGATATTGTGTGGAAGCAATAGCTATTAGGCTCTGATAGAGTCTGGGTTTACTGCAATTTTGTACATCTAGACACCATTGTCATCTCAATGTGGGATAGTTACAGTGAGCTCTCTACCCTGTACTAAAGACCTACCTTCCCTGATTGTTTAATACATTATCACACTACCTACTAAAGCAATTGTAATTTCACTGCCAAGCTCTAGTGGATATCACATGTTTAATACAACCGCAGGGGAAGATAGGGATATTCTCTGATAATATACATATCAATACAGCTATTTAGATTGTTATATCCCTATTACCTCCCCACTGCTCCTCTGAGGGGTTTTTATCACATATTTTAAACCTTTGCGTGTATGAATAAATTGTGTATTAAAACTTTATTGTTTTTCGTCGCTTTTCGCTTTTAGTTCCTGGCTAAGGGATTCATCTTGTGGCTTTAGTAACAAACATTATTACTAGGTAAAGAGTGCATATAGAGGGGTGCTTTTGAACTTATTTCTTTGAGTTCACTCTGTGATATATCAGATTTATTAACTGTAATATCATTAATAACCATGTTTCAATTAGTGCTCTTCTTACAATGGGATTTAAAGTACTTCCAAATTGCAATAAACCTGCTGTCAACTATACGCAGCGCTGCATATAGAATTTTACAGGTACAGTCCCCCTGCCCTGGTGAATTTCTAATCTGTGTTTTGGTGAGATTAAGTGATTTACCAAAGGTCACATGGAGTGGACACAAGGATTTGAAACAGACTCCTGTTTCAAAATCGTGTTCTTGTTTTCAGATTCAGTGACTTTACTCACTGAGCCACTTCTTTAACCCACAATCTATAAAATCACTGTGTTCATTTTATGTTATTTTTTTTTAAACCTATAAACCACAACAATTAAGTATCTTCAGAATGTTTTTGTTCATTATCAACTCTATTGGTGTTATTCATTCAATTGTGATAGTGCTGATTGGAGCACAATTGTAGTTAAATAGCCCCAAATCATATGCTGGGAAGTGGCTTCTGTGTGACAGGGAAGCCGAGCTCTATTCCCAGGACTTGGAAAAGTGGCCTCACAAGATTTTGGATAGGAGCTCATTTGTGAACACAAGCACCAAGTTTGAAACCAGCTAGATAACAGTGAGGCTGATGCCTAATCTATACACAAACTAACCATAACATTTTACACAAAAACACAAGTCCGTAATAAAGCAAAGCTTCTTAACTCTTATTTGGAAGTCCAAAACATTTCAAAATGTGCATGTAAATGCTCCTTCATTCTGATTCTGCACCACTGTATTTAAAATACGAGTAATCTTGTTTATCAATTGTAATTCTTAAAATCACAAAATTCAAATTTATTAGATGTTTTACCGGAAGTAATACATTGAGAGTTACCTCTCGTTTTCAAGTATATCCTGGGCACAGAGTTACAATGGCAAATACAGTACATGGTTACAAATACATAGTTACAGTAAGTGAAAAGGGTTATACAGTACATTATATACAAGACATTGCATTACACTGGTGGTTAATGCCAATGTTGAAAAGGCAAAAAGCATAACTAAAAAAGTTAGAATTTATGCGACATAAACCAATGGTTTCATTTCTGTATAACAAAATAATTCCTGATCTCAGAGAGATGCTTGTGTAAAAAAAAAAAAAAAAAAAATAATAAAAAAAAAAAAGGTAAACAAGCGGTGTTGGATATATATTCAATTTTTCTGAACTAGATAATTACAATTCAATAAAACAGACACCAACACTTCCAGTTTTATGGCAATATATTGGCAAGTATCCAAACTACTAAACTGCGAGCTCTAGTACTAACCAACTTGTGTGTGTGTCTATAGAATATGGCCTCAGCAGCATCAATGCATACCAATTCTGCATATGCAAGGCACTTTAAAATCTGATGTATTTTTTGGGAAAATGGTAGGTATACCAACTTTTTCTATGACAACCTGAAGGTGTTAAACAACCTACTTTTTTTCTGCATCAGGCAGAACATATGCATCTACTGTATAGCCTGGAAGCTGCCGTTCCTGATTCTCTAACCTCCGGCCAGTACAGTGAACTAGAGAGCAGTGGTTATGATTGGAATGTACAGCACCAGCAATTTTCATGATTCACTTGCTATTTGTTTCTATGGACTACACATACTGGAAAAAAAAAAAAAAAATCTATGATGCACAACCAAAAGCTTACCCTGGATATCCGGGATATGTTGGATACGGTGGCCCTTGTGCCTGTGAGGGAATAGAGTTTGAGAGAGGCTGTGAAGGCACAGGAGCAGGAGCCAGTGCTGGGTTAGCTGTTGGAGCAGCGTTGAAAGGAGCTGGAGTTGGAGCTGGACTGGTTGCAGATACTGATGGAGGAGGAGGTCGTGGTGGGGGCTGTTTAGCAGACTTAAAGAAAAAATAAAATCGTAGAACTGTTAAAGTTATAAAAAAAAATTCAAATGTTTAAACCCCTTAAATGCAGGGGGTATATGGTTAGATTAATCTCTCAAGCACTGAGAGTTCAAACGAAATTAGTATACACAAAATCCGCAGGTGTTTTTCCCACGTATACTGGTTCCAATAGGCTAAACTGTAATTCTTGCTTCCTTTACCACTGAAATTAATTTAGTTGATTATATGAGGTTTAGAATAGGTCTAGACAGCCGAATATATCCACTGAAGATATGGTTATTGTATATTATGTTTGTACTCTAAATGCTAAACAGAATCATACAAGATTCGCAACTGTTTCAAGAACAATCTTCCAACGGGGAAGTTATTTATTCACTAAAACCATGGGGACTATGCTGGTCTGGTTTTAATGGGTGCTACTGTAGATTTCTTGTAGTATATTATCACATCTTAAAAGCATAGAAACTACAAAAAGGTTAACAAGCTGATAAAAATTACTTTTGCAGGCACAGGGATGGGATCCTTGGCGACAAACCAAGCTATAGACCATGTTTTTTCTTAATTGATACAGATTACACAGCATTCATCAGTAACTGGCGGGGCGACACCTGAACGTGTTTACATGTTTTCAGGATGTCAATGCAAATCTGTGTACAAGCATGGCTGGCTGTGTGCATGATGCCCAGGTTTATGAATAATGTGCTTGGATTAGTTTTTTGTGGGTGGAAAGCCAAAATAGCATGGTGCATACAGAATGTAAAAAAGTATAACGTTCTATAATATTTTGATAATGTACAGCTTTTCATTTTGTTAAAAAAAGTCCAATTTCCCAAATAGAATTTAAATTCTTTTTTTTTTTAACTTTGAAAACAAACATGCACTCTAATCAGGAGACATTATCTTCACAAATGTTCTCTCTCTTGGAGAACCTTCTTTATACATCAACACACAGATGTGTGACGTCTGCCATAAATCCAGAACGCTCACAACAACCACCAGCACAAAAGTAATTTAGGTGGTGTATATATTACTAGTGAAAAGGGAATCTGTGAATATTACTTTTAGACAGTGACTATATTCTGCAAGTAAAAGAAAAGAGAGTTTAAAGTCATCAGTCATGCTCTGAATACCTTTCCAGTATATAGTAGCATGTACATTTTCAGCAAGTTAAATCGATTAAAATAAAAATGACAGAATGGCCAGAGCTGGATTGAAGCATCCTAAGAACTTAATTATAATGGGCGAGATAACAGGAAAAAATAAATAAATAAGTAGTGATTTGATTATTAATGGTCTCACCAGAATTTCACACACATTGTATTAGATACCCATCTATATAGACACAACTATATCTATACATCTATATCTAAAAATATTACTTGTGAGCACATTCACATGTTTATTAACGGAGAAAGATACCCTATTGATGCACTCACCTATAATGCTAATAATACAAAAATAATAAAATTTTATTGGTCAAAATTAGGAAACAAGCTAGTTAAAACCTAAATAGCGCCACATATCGTTATACTTGTACATACATTCTAGTGTTATGATGTTGAGTTGACACACATAATACCATGTAGTATATAGAACCGATAGGTATATTCAGAAATGAATATTGTGTATATCATAGGTGTTGAAATGACTCAAAAATCCTAGTAACTACAAAATAAGGTAGATCTATACCCAAAGCACTGTTAATTTGAGCAGGGTGAATAGCTCTGGACAAATACACTAGAGGAGTATCCAGTGTCAGTGATTACTAAGGCTTATTAGCCTTGAGGAATGATTCCTATATCGGTGGTACTAAAACATTTGTAGTGCGATAGTCAGGAGTAGAATCCCCCTTTGTCTCAATTGCAGCCCGACAGGTATCATTAGGAGTCACATACATACACAGACAGAGTTCTCTCTCTGTCCTATACACATTTACCTGCACAATGCTGCAGTATTCTACCCTGTAACCAGGGCGACGGCAAAAACTCTGTAGCCTGTATGCTAAAATACTCAAATGGATTAAACACCTATAGTGCTAAGGACATACTCCTATGTTTGTTCTGTCACTTGCTAGTGAGATCCACATATGGCTCACATCAGGTTTAGCTAAATCACTATAAGTACAGCTGAATCAACCGTTGTTAGGGTTAATAGTCTAAACAGGATATACACGGAAACATCCATGAACATGTATGAAGTTGAATAAAGGGTAAATTGCCCTAAATATCACTTGTACCTGATAACTAATGAGTCGCCAGTATCATTCTATACATGTATTGTCACCTGCTTGATTGCTATATACTGATAAAGGGTTAATCCCCAATATCTATAGAGTAGCAAGATATATATCCTAAGAAGTGACACAAACATACAGTGATTATGTTCACACTGTGTTGTGTATAGAGGCATACATACATGCGGCTGTAGTATACTGCCCTCAAATCAGGGTGATTGTAGCCTGTATACACGAAATCGCAGCCAGGTTATATGCCTCCAAAGCCGATGCCACAGTTATTGAACTTGTACCGACACTTGCTAGCGAGATCCACGTATGGCCCACATCAATTTTAGCTGATTATTCACTAGGTACAAGTATAGCTATGAGAGACTGAACACCTTCGTGTCAGTCACGCTACTGACAGTAGAGGTAGAGTTGTGGCGAGCGCAAATTAGAATATATAGAGAGTATATATGAAGTCCTCCTACCCCACCCTCTTTCCCTCTCTCCCATTCTGTTTCTACTCTCTCGATCTGTGGACCAAGCAATGGTCCTGGAGGCTCGCCTACTTCTCGAGCGACCACCTCCAATGGTCTCTCTTCAACCTGAAAAAAATAAATCTTATTGTATTGGGCATTATCTGTATTGCAATGTCTGTAAAATTGATTGGTGCCTAATAAAAATGTTTGTGAAAAAAAAAAAAAGTTCTGTTTGCTCTCCTGTCCCTTCATATCTGCGCATGACAAGAGGGAATGTCCCAAAGCAGTTCCCATTAAGAAAATCTTGGGTTGGGTGTATTTGTGAGGATTGTCCGTCGGGCCCGCCCCCGTGATGGGCGACACACGCTGCACTACCACGCGGAGGTACACAGCACGCCCCACGCTTAGGCTCCGCCCCTGTGATGTGTCCCGTGCCAAAGCGCCTAACACGTGTCACTCTGCCAGGCTGGGGGACACAGCACGGACCTTGCTCAGGCTTCGCCCTCGTGACGTCAAGGGTGAGGCGCACCGCACGCCATCTACGCGCCGCGCTACCGTGGGCACATGAGGGGTTAATTGCATCAGCAATTATTCCACACCTGCACTTCTCCCCGCCCCTGTTTAACCGGTGGCCTGAATATGCTTAGAGGTAGTTCTTGTTCATTACCCTGCAGCTGTGTGCTGCCCTACCATCGGCTGTCTGTCCTTTAAATGCTCAGTCAGGCCTGCTTCAAACTGGCGGAGCATAAACCTCTGTTTGTGTACTAGTGTTTGCCTCAAAACACCCTGCTGCCCTGTTGCTGTTGTCTTGCTTATCCTGTTCCTGTTTTGACCTTGGCTTGTATCTGGGCCTCTGCCTCTCTGACCCTTGACCTCGGGGTGCATTTGGACTTCTAACTTCTATACCCCTGGACCCTGGCACAACGACTATCCGATCTCTCCAATCCTAGACCATGGCAAGTACCTCGACCATTCTGACTTTTCCTACCCTGACCCAGCTACACGACTACCACTCTGCACTCCGGACCTGGCTGTCCAGTTGTAGGTCGGTGGTTACCAACATCCCCACCTCAGCCTTGCGGTCCCTTCTTGTTTGTGGTGAGCACTCATTACAGAATTATAGCAACACTGCTGCCCGGTGCACATTCCTTCCAAAGGCAGCCTCTGCTTAGGCAGATACATTTAGGTGGTAGTGTTTTGATACTGTATGTGTTGAAGACCAAGTTGCCGCTTTGTAGATTTGCTCTGCGAATGCCTGGTGTTTCATAGCCCAGGAGATTGCGATCGTTCTGATAAAGTGGGCCTTCAAAGAAATTGGCAATGCATTCTCTGACACTTAATACACCTGTATAATGAGGGTTCTTATCCATCTGGCTATGGCCATCTTGAATGATGATTTTCCCTTTTGATGCCCTGAAAAGGAGAAATAAACTTCTAGATCTTCTAAAGCACTCGGTTCTGGAGATATACTGGAGGCCTTTAGCACTTACATAACTTCTAAGGGGTGTAGAGAGTCTTTCTTCTGATTTGGGGGGTTTTGACAGAAGGAAAGCACCATTTCTTGGTTAATATGAAATTATTTTTGAGCGAAAATTTTATAGTGTTCTGAAGACAACTTTATCCTGGTGGGAGGGTGAAAATCACAGGATAGTGCTCTCAGATCGCTCATTCTTCGGGCTAATGTTATATCCATGAGAAATACAGCTTTCAAAGGTTAACCATATTATTGATATTGAATGGAGAAGTTCTAAAGGGTGTATATGTAGCACCTTTAGGACTAGATTTAAATACCATGGTTGGAACTGGACCTATGATTGTGGATCTTATTTTTCCGGTTGCCTTTAAGAATATATTTTTGGTTTGCAATCCAATCCTGAAAGAATAACCTGAGTGCTGCCACTTGGACTTCAAAGAGGAGAGACCAAGACATGTATTGAAACCCTCCGACAGGAATCAACGTCAATTTTCAGTTAACATTATTGTTGACGCACCAGGATCTCAAGATTGATTAAATTCTATAATAGATTTTCGATGTTACAGGCTTCCAAGTCATGATCAATGTGTCCGATACTTGCGTAGAAAATCCTTCTCTTCTATGGATCTCCATTTCAGTCTCCAAGCTGTAACATTTGTAAGTTTGGATAGTTGATTGGGCCTTGCATGAGAGGTCACAGGGAAGATTGGAAGCAGCAAAGTAAGCCTACAGACATTTCCATCAGTGGGGCATTTATATCCTTGGTTTTAATTTATTGCAATGTCATCTTATTCAGAGGAAATGAAGGGAAGACAGATCAATGGGAACTGCCATTTTCTGGTAAGAGCATCTACTGCTGATGCATGGTGGTTCCCGGGCCTGGAGAAGGGATTGTGTTGCGACCTATTGCCATGAGGTCGAGAACAAAGTGTTTGAAAATTTCCTGATTAGGAGATCACTCTCCTGAGTCAATAATATTTATGCTTAAATTTAGCAGTACACTTTTTGGTCTGACTACAGGGTCTTCAAAGAGAGACAGGTTTGCTGCCAGAAGGGGAGGAGGGACTTAGGTTAGACATAGCAAAGAAAATAGGAAGAGGGCCAATAGATATTTCAGTAGCTAATCCCCACTAAATAACCTCCCTGTACCTCCAACACAGAGAGAGTATGCAGCCCTTATTTGCTTGTGTGCATGAGCCTCCTTATCCTAGTTGGCACTTCAATTCCTGATGGCGGTCTGTGGTTGAAATACCCACCAGAGGACGCCGAGAGTAGTTTGTCAAAGTGGTCCTCCTACAGCGTAGCACACAGACAACTGACCTGAAGCAGGCATAGGAGGGGATTGTAAGGCCGCGTATAGGTCAGAAGGCTGTGTCCTACCATCGAATGGTCGGAGCCTATTCCCCCTCATGTCATGTGCTGAAATGATGAACAATAGGAAATAATGCTGCACACCCAAATAAAGTAAAGTAAAGATACTTGAAATAACCGGTGCTCCTGGTTCAGGGAAACCAGTCTAAAAAAAAATCCTATTCTTGAGTAAGAATAGATGATCCAAGGCACTGCGGATTTTCCAAAACCTTTATTGTGTGTCAGAACAGCACGACGTTTCAACCTTCTAAGAGGTCTTTTTCAAGTGACTGCCGTGCTGAAATGGGACTTATTCACTTTCCATGGAGACCTCAGTTCAGTCCGGCATGCGAGAATGAAACCAGTAAACAAATATTCTTCTTCTTAAAGAGAAGTGCATTTTTAGAATATGTACACAAAAAGGAAGCGCAAAAGGGGAAAAACCATCAGTCAAAATGGAAAAACTTTATAAATTGACTCAATATTACCTACAACTCACACAATTTACATGATATAATAAAAAGATCCTAATAGATCTAAGACCCCACACGTCTATGCACTAAGGAGTATTCCCAAATCACAACCCCCTCAGAACATAGATGAAAAGTTCGGGTGAAAAAATAGATGTTCCTGCTTCATATGAAAAGGAACACCGCCCGTGCAGACTGGTGAGCATCCGCAGCTGGCTGGGCTTTCCGTCTTCACGTCCCATCTCCACTCGCTGATGGCGTCAGAGTGAACTTTTCCATCTATATTCTGAGGGGGTTGTGATTTGGGAATACTCCTTTAGTGCATAGACTGTTGTGGGTCTTAGATCTATTAGGATCTTTTTATTATATCATGTAATATATTTGTGTGATTTTTATTTATTTGATCAATTTTATAAAGTTTTTCCATTTTGACTGATGGTTTTTCCGTTTTTGCGCTTCCTTTTTGTGTATGTGTTCCGGTTTGACCCCGTTGATCACGGGAGATTGGGAGCAGCAGAGGGATACCATCGTTTTCTGAATACATAGGGATTTTTGGGACTGCGCATACTTTTCTGTGGCCATTTGTACAATATGCCATGCTCGTGTCCATGACCTACTTGAAAACGAGTGGTAACTCCCAATGTATTATTTCCAGGTAAAACAAAGAGTTCTATATCAAAAGCAGCAAAAATAGCATCCTTAAAAGTGGCACATATCCACGCAAAACCTCCCAAAACATTTGAAGATGGAAAAAATGTAAAAGAGTCTGAGCTGGCAAGATTTTAAAAACAAAGCTGAAATATCTGCTATAAAAAAAAACTTAATCTCTAAGGAAACACTGACTCGCAGAATTGAAACATTGTCAAATGTTTTTCGTTAACCAATGAAAGGTGATTTTGAAAATTGGGAATTCTTTATTTTGCAATTCGATTAATCAGATGTTTTTTGATAAAGTGCAACTAAATATTTTATGTGCACAGTTTTTAGAGAGACCTGTGTAAAAGAAGATGTATTGGCACTTAGAGCACTGAAGAGAAAGAAACGTGGAGAAGACATTTATTGTAAAAAACATAGGCCTTTTAAGATTTAAGTCTTGAGCTGCAAGGTGAGGGCAAGACAGGGACACAAATGATTGGGCCTTTAAATACCTTCAAAGCCAAACTAAAATTGATTGTCCCAACTGAAAAAGGGATGTCTCCCAGCATTTCCCCGGTTCTTTTAGACAGATGCCTACATTGATCATTTAGAAAAGATTATAAGAGACTTTGGCGACTTCAGCTTCATTGTACTTTTTGACACTATTTATAAACATTGAGGTTTATGAAACTGCAAATCCAACTGGAAATGTGCTCAAACGAAATACTGGTGGCCTTTAAATGGAGAGAACTTTAAAAAACAGATTTACAGAATCCAGATTACAAAGTTATTTTTGGACATGAGTAGAGGTAAGCAAATATCCCTTCTCAACGACTGATTTCCTGTTTTGGGTCTTCTTAAGTTGGCAAAGCAGGATTTTCAACAATGATAGAGAAATCCAAGCACAGATCTCATTTTACTGATGATCATCTTAGTGAATGCATGAGACTTGCCATAACTCACTAGACACCAGATTTACAGAAACTAGCAGATATGAAGTGTCAGAATTCCAATTGGGGAGTAAGTTTACTTTCATGTTTAAGGTTTCTATATTATTGATGTGGCTCACGAAAAGTTTTCAACCTATAATGAGGTTCGCATATAACAAAAGGTTGGAGGCAACTGCTGTAGCCAATGCAGATGGCAAATGTATATATATATATATATATATATGAACAACAAGAAAAGAAAGCGCCCGATCCTAGTGCAGCATGAAAAAATACAATTTAATAAAAATGAATAAAACCAACAAATGCGAACTCACAAACACAGGATAAATAAAAGCATATAATGAGAATACTCATTCGCCAACCGCCCACGATGTGCCTTGGATGGCGCGCCCTCTCTCTGTCTAGGTTTTCTCAGCTCTTCTGAACCGACATCCAGCAGGGGATACAGGAAACAGCTCACCACAATGTGAACCGGAAGTCCTCCACAATGTTAGTGTATTCCGGATGTGAGGTCTGCA